>JABCKJ010000011.1:0-155639 GCA_018850815.1 Asterophora lycoperdoides
TGGCCACATTACCTGACAGTTCAAATTCGGAATGGATAAAAATCATGGTATTATTCAGGCTACTAGTACTACTGAACACTATCGGAAATGGGATGCAACTCAACCGGGTCGCGCACAGGGCCTGATATCGGGAAACGCACACGACCTCCCCGTCGTAAAGCCCTGGTTGACGTACACTCGTTGGGCCAAACAATATGGTACGTGAAACACTTGGATGATGAAGCGAATGGAAAACCCACCGTGCGCTGTGCAGGGACTGTTTTTCATCTCAGAGAGTACCATCAGCATATTATCGTCATCAATTCTGTGAAAGATGCAGAGGAGCTTTTTGAGAAGCGCTCCCGAATCTACTCTGATCGTCCTGTCCTGACCATGATTGACCTGTATGTCATGCCAGTGGATTCGACTCTATGCGCGAGCCTATTTTTTTGACCTCTCAAAATGCAGCATGGGATGGGATTTCAATGCAGCACTCATACCTTATGGCGACAAATGGCGCCGCCAGAGAAAACTCTACCAAGAAAGCTTCAGGAAAGCCGCCTCGGTCAACTACCGACCTGTACAGACCAGGGAGACACACAAATTGCTGCAGATGTTGCTCTTCACACCCGAAGATTTCATGCTGCACTACAGAACGTACGTGCTCCCCGGGATTGTGTTCATTGCTCGTTTTCTGAGCAATCCCTGGAGACAGTCTCGCTGCGGCAGTCGTGATGGCCACTATGTACGACCACAACATTTCAACAATGAATTTGCAGAGGTTCGTGGGCCTTGCCGAGGAAGCAGTAGCCAAACTTGGGGAAGCTTTCTTACCTGGGGCTATGCTTGTCACCACTTTCCCATTTCTTCGACACCTCCCTTCGTGGTTCCCTGGGACGGGATTCCAGGAGTTTGCGAAAAAGTGCAGGGCTTGCACAGACGAGATGCAGAATGTTCCGTTCAACTTTGCGAAGGATAAACTGGTATGGGAGGCATTCATTGAGATCTACGTCATGATGATTAGAATTGGTGGTCTAGGCTTCTGATGGTACATCAACGTCGCTGACAGCACAGCTCTTGGAGGTTCAGTAGCCGTGGAAACAGACATTAAAGCTGTTATAGCGACTGCTTTTTCAGGTGATGAATATGCTCGCCGAAATTATGTTCCAATTTAACATAAACCCGATGACGGCGAGTAGGTGGCGCAGACACTGTAAGTGATTTCAACCACACTCATAGTACATCCACTTTGATCCCCTATTTCAAAAGTTGGTTTCAGCTCTCGGAACCTTCTTCTATGCAATGGTGCTTCACCCCTATGTACAGAGGAAGGCCCAGGTAGAGATCGACGCCGTGTAGGGTACCGTGAATAATTGACTATTTATTTACATGTGTATTATTTACATGTTATTAACATGTTATTAACATGCCCTCCTCATCGTACCTCAAAAAGCCATGTGAATAAATGTGAATATCTTGGTAATGGTCTGATCCATGCGCCAGCATGTTTACTAACTGAAAATGCATCATCCGACGTTGACTCAACCTTCCCGAAATGCCGTACCCAGCTGCTACCGAGATATCTGACAGGGAGTTCGCTGAAGTCCTCTCTAGGCTTCAGTTTCTTCTATCTAATCTGCCACCTCAGCTTTCTCTCCCAAAATCTACTGCTGAATCCCGCTACAGCCTTTTTCTAAACTTCCAGCTTGATCAAGAGAAATTGGAGCATACTGGGGACGAGATCAGTACACTCGGCGAGCAACTCGAAGGAGTCTTTGGATGGCAGGCTAGGCACACGGGTGATGGCATCTTACCCATTCTGGAGAGAGGCCCTGCGATCTGTGCCCTGCATCCACTTTTGGAGCGCTTCTGCAAGGAAAATCGTAACGACGCGAGGCTCAAAAAATGGGTTATTGATGTTGTATTGGGAGCTGAGAAGGCATACACAATACATGGTGTTGCGGTGCGAATAAAATTTCAAGTACTCAGCAATACAATGGTTGGCTGATCTGTCGTACTTAGATACCGACCGAGAATGATATCCAAGCGGCACGCAAGCGAGCCCTATCTGTGCAGTCAGATGATACTCCCTGGACCATCCAGAAAAAGAAACGTGGTTCCAACGAAACGGTGCGTGTGGGGATGTTGATCTTTGTCAATGATTCCCCTGATCTCCGAGTCGTTGTAGAAATCTGTGCCATATGAGCCAAAGTCAAACCTTGGACGCAATCGAGACGAGTTCATGGCACGCTTGATCATCAAATATGTCAGTGAGGATGGGTCGAAGAAATCCTGGGGATGTTCGGCGTTGGACTGCACATACGAAGCCAAAGGGAACGCGAGCATGGATCGAGTCCTTAAGCACTCAACCCGGTGCAAATTTCTATCCAGCTCTGATCCCGCGCTTTTTCAGGAGACTCTCGAACTCTCTGCTTCCGGGTTGCTCGGTGCTCTGCTTGAGGCCGCTACGGCGGAAAGCTCCAATTCTGCTGCTACACAGCCCTCTCCTGTTGCTCCTGTCACGATGATCAGCAGGAAGTCAAGGAAGACGGTGCAGTCTAACCGTCTTGATATTGGTAAACTGAAATCTGCAGGTGTGAAGCGGAAGGAAGAGGAGGCAAAGACTTTCCAGGCACGGGTGGATCATGCTATCATGCGCCTCATCTGTGTTCGTGGACTGGTTCCCAATATCATTGACTCACCTGAGTGGAAAGAGCTTGTCACGATGCTCAATGGGACTTACCATCCAACTTCCTCTGACGTTTTTGCTGACTCCTACATTCCAAGGGAGGCTGTCCGAGTTCGCGAGAAGCAAATCGAGATCCTTCGAGCAGAACACAACCTCACACTCACGTTTGATGGGACAACTATCCGGAAGCCTCAGTCTTTTTATACGGTGCATGCAACAACTCCCTTACGCAAAATATTCTTGTTGGATGGGCACGAGGGATCAGACGAGCGCCATACCATGGAATGGGTCCAAAATAAACTGACAAAGGTGTTTCCGTTGAGCACATCCATACATGTGTGATACTTACTGTAACGATTGCGTTGATAGACCATTACCACGATTGGTACCAGCCAGTGGGCAGCCATATGCTCAGATAGCACAAATGTTACCAAGGCTGCACGACGCGAGGTGTCCGCAACGTTCCTCACCGTGATCGACCTGTGTGATTGTGTGCACCACATTCAAAACACGATCAAGGATATCACAAAGTTGCCAGAATTCAAATATGTGCGTAGTTAAGTAGCTTTACATCCTGAATGTCGTCACGCTAATTTCGGAGGAAGTTTGTGTCAATGCTCAAGGCCCTCATCAAATACTTCAGCAAGTCCACATACAGTACTGCAATCCTTCGCAAGGAGCGCAACGTTGCGGGTGACGATGAACCTGTCAAGGCACTCCAGAAAATTGGAAAAACCAGGTTTGGTACGCATTGGCTTGCTTCAACGGCACTTGACCCATGCCTTCCGAGCATCCGTAAACTGGTCCTTGAGAAAGAGATTAAATTCAAGGCAAGTCAGACAGTTGCAGCCTGTACCACAACTCACTTGCAACGCGCGACGACAGAACACCAAGCTACAAGGGATGTTCATGAATCGAGCCTCTGGGAAGTACAACGAATTTGAAGTAAACATGTTGCGGTACAATACCATTATTGGCCCATTTATTCGGTCACTATGGTCCTTAGAGGCTGCGCATGCAAATGCCTCTGATGTCCTTGTATTCTGGCTGGCAGTCGGCGCGACTCTGAAGGACATCTTCGACAAGGGACCTGAGGTCAACGGTATCCCGATCTCGCTCTCAAACGAGGTGACATCGATCTTCAACAAACGATATGCCGAATTCTTCAAGAACGATGCATATTTTACGACCTTTGCTCTTGACCCTCGTACGTGACATCTTACACTGAACAGGGAAACTTATTGAACACGAGAGTACAGGATATGCCCTCGAAGACTTCTTGAAGGGGACGGCTCCAAGCACAGTCACGTCCATAGTCATCCCGGGATTGAATACAGCAACGGGAGCACGCACCACTATGCGATATCCTCAGGCCTACGAGAAGGTGAAAAACTACCTAAAAGACATCCTGCGAAACACGTTCGCGCAATTGAAGAAAACCCCCGAGGAAACGAGGATTACCTCACCAGTCTTGATGGAGTTGGGTGAGGCCGGAGCAGCGAAGGAGCTGAAGCGACAGCTTGAGGCGTATTGGCGAGGGGAGTGGCCTTTCAAATTAGACAAAACGGAGGGTGAGGTGGCGGATCCTTTGGCGTGGTGGAAGGGTCTTGAGCAGCATCCTCATGCTCGTGTTCTAGCTGTAAGTGGTACCAGTAGCCTTGACTTGCAAAGAAAAAAGCTGAAACAACGCACCAGTATCTTGCAATCAAGCTCTTCTCGATCCTCGTCAACTCCATGCCAGATGAACGAACAAACTCAACCATCACCTGGTTCAACTCCCCGCTCCGCGGAAACCAGAAGGTCCAGACACTGGTTGACATGATTCAAATTGGGCAATGGTATGGAAAACATATGGTATACCTCAGTCTTTGCCTTGCCGCGTTGTCCAAATGCTGAATACGATGCCAATCACAGGTGGAGAATGTGCCGAAAGAACGATATCGCCCAGTAGTTAAATTCCGCAAGATTGACAGCAAGGTCCTTGAGAAACTCCAAGGAGAAAAGGCGGAAGGAGACGGCGACGGCGACGGAGTCGAATCAGAGAGTGAGGGTGAACAGGAAGAGAAGGACGACGACCTCCCACCAGTTGAGAGCCTCGGAGCTGTGGTGGAGCGAGTCAACTTCGAAATCGATGGTTACCTCAACATGGACGCGCGTGGCCTGATCGACATGATCTCCGAGAAGCCGATGGCTGACCCAAAGCCGATGCCTCGTCCCCGACAGCCAGCTGCGCTTTCCAAGGATGTCGACGACAGTGTATGGGACTTCTAACGTGATTTTCTATTATTCACAGCCAAAACATTACTTACACTTGTGAACAATGCATTAGTTACATGTTATTAACAAATTGTAAACAATGTTATTAACACCTGTGAATAATGGTCTCGAGAGGCCCAGAGTTAGTTACATGTGTAACTATCTCGCGCCGAATTATTCACGCTACCCTAACGCCGTGGTTGGTACAAATCGCCTACCAGACTTCAACGATCACACCATGCTTCCATACATTGAAGCGGTTTATCGAGAAATCATGAGATGGAGACCCGTCGCACCTCTTGGCGCCTCCCATGCTGCGTTCGAAGAGGACGTTTACAACGGATATTTCATCCCTAAAGGTTTGTCACCAGTTGGACTCTCACCCTTCCTTCACTTTTAATGAGCGTTTGGATCCGTCGCTCTCTAGGCTCCGTGATCATCCCGAACATCTGGTATGTACAAGGGGAGCCAGAGTGTGGCGCATCCACAGTCGCTGATTTTGACAACAGGGCGATGACACACGATGAATCCGTATATCGAGATCCGGAGTTGTTCTTGCCCGAGCGCTTTATCGATAAAGGTGGAAACGTCAACGACGACGTGGTTCTTGCATTTGGACCGGTAGACGGTGAGTGAATGTGCTATGCATCTCAACCGCGAGTCATAGGCCAATGCAATGCAGGATGTGCCCTGGACGCCACATGGCGGAGGCGACTGTAAGATGTATTACATGAATTCACAGGATAAATGACTGATGTCTTCGACAGGTCTGGCTCACGATCGTGACGGTTCTTTCTACCTTCAACATAGCCAAAGCAAAAAGCGAGGACGGCAACAAGATTCCAGTGGACGATGAGTACTCGAGTGGCATTGTAAGGTGCGTGTTTTTTTTCTATTCTATCGTTACAGGTTACAGGAGATTTGGCTCATTTGCCTGCTCAGCCATAAATTGCCCTACCGCTGTTCTATCGCACCTCGTTCGGTAGAAGCAAAGCGCCTCATCTTGGAGGCCAATACTACGTATGATTGATTGATGTGCAGGACGAGGCCAGGTATTCATTGAATCGCGAGCTGCAATCGTCTGGACAATATCAAGAGTTTTATTTTTTGTGTTCAAATAGACTAATCATGCAATGTGGCGTTATTCATTGTGTAGGATAGCGCCTAAAATGCTGTCCTCCAAGTCATTAAAAATTGAGTAATCCGGGCAGGATGGACAGATGGACAGTCATAGGATATGCGAGGCCCATATGTACGTGATGCATAAAAAAAGCGATATGTCAATGTCCAGAAGTAAACTGACGCCACACGACTGTCGTTACTGGAGTTGTAGCACATGTACAGGCAGACGAGACGTAATGTGTGAGATGCTTAACAAACAGTTCGAACTTGGAAAGTTGCACACCGACTGGGATCTGTCACTGATAGTCATCAATTATAGTGTGTATGTGGAACAGTAATGCGACGCAACATGAGAGAAATATCGTAGTAAGGTATATATAGTTCAGGTAGATTGTTCTTAACCTCTCGCTGTCCTACGCTCCAGAGCGGCGGCCTGCCTGTCTGCGGCCTTTCTCGCTGTGAGCCTCGCCCTGCGCTCCGACTCGGCAATGCGCTTGAGACGCTGATCCACTTCAATGAAATGGCCGCCGACATCAACAAACTTCATCGATGGCCGGCCATCTTTGGTGATAACCTGGACCTTCTCCTTCGGCGTCCGGGTTGTACTATCCTTGACGCGAGGCATCAGCCTGGGGTTCGACTTGTACGCCTCTTCAGCCTTAGCGTAACGTTTCGCTGTTGACTTCGCGTGCTCGATGGATGCTGGAACAATGGGTTCCTTTAAAAGGTTTGATCAGTGTGTTAAACGCTCGCAATCTCGTGTAGAACGTACCCGACCATCCTCAGGTACAGACTCCCAGTATTGCTGCTGGTAACGTTGACGAGCAGCATCACGATTCTCATCTTGTTCAAGTTGATCAGCCTCGTGAGTGTCTGTCCTTCGGGCAGCAGACACCTGGACGTCCGAAGAGTCGACGCCAAGAATGTGCTCCATGCCAACGAGGAAACCTGTTTGGAGAGTCTTCCCCTACAGGCATAGCTTGTTAGTCATTGAAATGAAAATGCGAAAGCAGGGGAAAAGGAGAAGGGATCAGATGGGGTTGCAAAACAGGTATAACCAGAGTCTGGGTGATGTAAGGCACCGCAGATGTCTTCCATTTCGCGAATGAATGTTTTAAGATCTCATCACAGAAAGCCGACGTCGAGCATCTTAAGAAATTAGAGAAGGACTGACCTTCTAAAAAATGAATAGAGACCGCCGGATGGTCAGTAGCTAGAATGACACGTCCCAGAATGTTGGAAGTACCTTTTAAAAAAAGGAGAATATTCAGTCGTCAATGTTCGAAAATATGAACGGTAGATATTAAAATTCAGGAAGCCATAAAATGGAAATTTAAACCATAAGTTAAGTGTCTTCAAGACTAATCGTTTGAACCATCATTGAACGACCGCTAACGGTCGAGGAGGAAAGTGAAGAGAAGCTAACCTTGATCCAGTCCTCTTCCATGCCTTTCAGCCGCAGGATAGCGTCAACGCGCTTCAAGCTGAGATGGTATCGTTGCGAAAGTACCCGAACGTTGTTGTTGACAGGATCCAACATGTAGCTCTGGTATATCATCGTCCGCACAGCGTCGGAGACAGGTGCCGGAGGCTTGAAGGAGGGATTCATCGGAAAAGGCTGCAGAAAGTGTTGAGTTGGAGTTGAGTAGGTGAAATATAACCAAGGGAGACGAACTCAACTACTGCTCCACCAAGCCATTTGTTCGGTGCGTCAGCCTTCCGGTACTTCTCACCCATGGACTGCATGAATTCATTGTACGTCTCTGGTTGACGGCCTTCTTCTTCTGGGGTAGCCTCGAGCTTCTGAAAGACCTCCTCGATGGGGTCCTGAAGTTCCTCTTCAGACGGGGGTTCGGGGGCTAGTTCTGAGCGTCGAGAGGGGGTGTACGCGAGGCTACGTCGAGCGTAGAGTTGTTGGGATGGTCGCAAACATGCTCGACAATGTGGTGCAAGGTAGGAGAACATGGCGTCTTGTTGGCAAAAAATTTGAAGGATTTTTGGTATGTGTCATGTGATTCTGCTTTATGGCCGGCCTGATGAGATTGCTGATCAGGCGCTGAATCCGAGTCGACCGGAATGGCTCTTTGCTTGGAACTTTTCGACGTTCTACGCGCATTTGCATGTCTGGTTCCTCCAACCAAAATCATATTTCCAAGGGATCTCTCCGCTGTGGTCGTGCATGATTTTTTCCTCAAGCACGTTCTTTTGAACCCTCATTTTCTTCAACACCCGCCCTCTGAGCAATATCAAAAATCCTTTTGGAAATGGGCCATCCAACATCTAGAAAATATGGCCGTGGAGGCATGTGCACATCTAAGAATGAAGTCTGATTTCTTCGTAACTGTACCCTGCTTCAGGACTTCGAAGTCGATCCTCGAATCTATGAACATTATCTTACGCTGCTACCTTCTTCGGGACTGTGTGTGGTTTTTCTGGTGTCTACCTTCATGTAACAGATTTAAAACCAGGGCTCCTGGCTCTGCGAAGCCAGATCACCGCGACCAACTGTGCCCCCAAGGCCTTCCAGTGCAGCGGCCACCAACGCCTTCATATGTCACTCATTTCTGGAGGCCTTGTGTCAAGGGTAAAGGTAACAAAGGCGACAACCCTCTGGATGGGCTTATTCAGCTCGACGAATACGAGACCATTACTTTACTTGAATCGCGCACGACCGTTGAGAGCGGAACGACAGGCTTGCGCACCTGGCTTGCCAGTTTTGTGTTATCCCAGTATCTAAACAACCACGCGCGTAAGAGCCTCTGCTGTTCGCATTCCATGATACAAAATCTGACGCCGCCAACCGTCTAGAACTGGTAAAAGATAGGCGAATATTGGAGCTAGGCTCTGGCATCGGATTTCTGGGGATTGTCATTGCACGCCTTCAGCAACTTACATCCTCTGACGCGTCACGCTCGGCTCTCTGGCTAACGGATGTCAATGAAAATGTTCTTACAAGATGTCGCGACAACATTCAAATGTCATGTAGTACGTTTGCGATTATCCTCGAGCTTTGATCCGGGATTTCATCAGCCCTGTGAAGACCGGTCTTCCTCAAGTTCTAGCGTCAGCTATCGTTTCTTGGACTGGACTGACACGGAAGATGCTACCCGGCTTGCACCCTTGACTTCGCTCCTACAAACCGAAGTGGATGCAGATCTAGTTTTAGGTGCCGATATCGTGCGTTCCTTGCTTTCACTGAATCGTTTCTCAGCAACTGAATGTGAAAGGCAGATCTTCGATCCTTCATTGGTTCCTGCTTTGACCAGTGTCATACGTCTCGCTCTGCAGCCTGGACAATCGGGATCCCAAAAAACAGCGCTCATTTCAGCGACGATCAGAAACCAAGAAACTTTCGACCAATTCATAGATTCGGCCCAAAGTAGGTTGTAACGTTTCGGCCTTGTCGGGACTAACTTTCGAAAGCAAGGACAGGCCCTTCGAGTGCGAGAAATTCCAATGAAGTCGCAGGAAACGACATTCATGCAGGACCTCGACAACAACACTGTCAAGATATTCCAAATTACATTATGAGTCATCTACATCATTGTATGTGTACAGTACCAATCCGTTCAAATTTCCATCCAGCGAGTGAAAAGTCCATAGAAAGAAGAGAAAAGGCCCTACCGCGACCATCAACTGCTTGTCTTAACAGTGCCGCAAGATTGACACATCCAGCGCTCACGAGGTATACCAACTTCACCACACGCTAAGCACACCCAGCCAAAGCTCCTATCCGACGGCCGGACAGTGGAACATGCATCGCACTGCAAAGCCATGGGCTTGTTGAGCAGCGTGCACACTGGACATGGCCATTCGAGAGAACTCCGAGAGGGTGCCTTTAAAGTGATGTTATTCGGAGTCGATGAGCCAGAGAGACCGAGGATCGGCGCTGATGATGTTGATGCCTTAATGTTCTTCGACACAGGTGTCCGTTTTGCCTGCGGCAAATTTCCCTTTGAAGGCCTCTTCTGGCTGACGCGTTCAGAGCCTGAGTCATCATTGGTAAGGTCAATGACACGGTCCTCGAGGCTCTCCTTCGAGGCTTTTGCCGCCTCCCGATCTGCTTCTGCTCCTGAGGCACAAGCCTTTTCGTCGCGCACTCGGCGCTCGGCGGCCTGTCAAGGAAACATCAGAGACCGAGACCTCTTCGCAAGGTAAAATACGTCGCAAAAATTACCTGGGCAGCAAGTTCTCTCGGACTCAATCCTTTCGTATTGATTCGGCCACCCAGTCGACCCCCGCTGCCAAGAACACGCGATGTCTGCCTACGTTTCTCAGCAGCTTCGAGCGCTTTCGCCCGGGCCATATGGGGTGGTAGGTCGTGCGACACATTGGCACCCACACGCCTCCCTTCCGAGAAGAAGCCCTCGCCAGCGTAGCCCGATCGCTGGAGAGCATCATACTCGTCCTGGAGCTCAGAAAGGAGCTTGTAGAATTTCTCATCGTGTGGACCGTGCACGTTATGTGAGAGCTGTATAGATTGTGTGGTCATCTACACTGACAAAAGGTGGCAGTGTTTTTAGACGTGACGGACCTCATGAAGCATTGTCTGGACAACATCATCTTCATCATAGAACGTGTCGGGTGCATGCGCCGGACGCAAACGCAGGCAGATTTTCATTCCTCTATTAATGTCTTCACAGGAATTAGCAGCAAGCTCTGGGTATATTGCAAAGTCATAACGACGCACTGATACCTAGCAGATCAGTATGTGTCAAACATCTGGTTTATATCTCAAGGATTCATGCAAGTCATGGACATACCCAGCAGATTCGGGTCCTCTGGAAAGAACTCAGCCAATACTGGCAACTTCCAGTTATGTTTTCGCATGATTGGCTTGACCAGCGACGCGATGCGCTGGAGCATGGGCAGCGCGCGATCGGCCTTTGGTTTATCCTTGAGGTGCGTAAATGAATGCACAAAGACTTGGGTCATGGCAGATCCAAATACGATTGTGCAGCCGTGGTGGCAACAATGAAGGGAGATCGAGGGAGATATTGGACGCTTTCCAGCTGATGAAAGTCAGGAGTTGGTAATTGAACGCGTGGACGCGTAAGCCTGATCAATGGGCATGTGATGTCATGCCAATGTCATGCAAATTTCTTAATTTGGGTGACGCGTTCTATCCACGCGGTTTGCTCATTTATTACTAGGTGACGCATCCTATGCACATTGGTAAGTAGCGTTTGACAAGGTCCCTCCGGTCCGAGGTCAAAATATGATGCACTCATGTTACCTGACAGGGCAGATTCTGTAATTATTCAATAGCTGATGTATGATGGCCTGGTGCATAATAGCAAATGTATGGATGGATAATCTAAAATATGATCTATGATAACAATTATCGGTAAAACAAGGCTAGGATGTGGTGGAATCTGGATACAAGAACGGCGTACAAGTACAACAAGATGTATGATTGACTGCCAGGTTGAGATGCGATATTGATACAATGTTGTATGGTTGGTGGTCATGAAGGGAGTGAACGAATGGATAAAGAAGAGGTGGAACGGCGCACAAGCACTAGCACGGAGGACTCAGGGGTGGGGATCGAGGGGACGGCAACGTCCTGAGGAAGTAGTCGCCCGTTTTGACAGCCTCATACACACGCAACGTCCTTACATGCGGGAGATCGCTGTTCTTATTACTGTGCGATTGTGGCGTCTCCGCGGTATAGGGTGGGGATGGGGATGGGGACGCCCACGGCATATCGATGATGGCCATCGAGTTACGCTTGAAGGTGGCAGATCTGGGGGTGGATACAGGTATGCCGGAGTCGAGAGCGTCCGTATCAGAGTCGGTGTCCCATTCCGTAATGTCGCATGGCCAGTTGAAGCGACGTCGACGGAAACTATTGAATTTAATTAGCCTTGAGATGAAAGAAATGAGGGAAGGCAATCACCATTCGTAGTCCCAGAGAGCCTGGTCAAAGCCCTCATCGGTCTCTATCCTGCTCCCATCCTGGTTGACAAACGTTCCGATGTACTCTGCGAGTGCCGGTTTGCATCCGACGAGTGTATGCACGTTCTTGCAGGCATGCATTTCGAGTTCGGTGGGGGACAGGGGAATGAACTTCGAAGGCCAAACGATCAGGCCGGGCGATTGAGTCGGCCCTGTGAACGTAGACACGAGCGTCGAAGAAGATGACGTGGGGCGACGAGCCTTCGCTGAGGCTGCTGCCTCAATAAGCGTTGAGCAAGGGATGCCCAGGCGGTGCGCCGCTTTGGCACTAAGTCTGCTTTCGTTGACAGAGCCTATTGAGTCATCCTCTGCGGAAGGGGCAGTCGTAGAGGGGACCGCGGGAGGGGGAGAAGGATTTGGGGAAGGGGTGGTAGATGGCTCTGACCCGGATTCAGAGGGAGGGGAGGGTGACATCAACAGTGAGTCCTCACTCTTCCGCTCTTTACTTTCCCGTTCACTGGCCATCGAAATCCCGAGTCGCAATGCAGCCTTCGCGCTGACATTCTCTGGCACGCGCAGCACGTTCTTGGGAATCTCCTCGCGAATGCCCAGACGGCCCGCCGCTTTCGCACTGAGGCCCTCAGGAATGCGAGTATCAGGCCCCTCTGTTGTCGGTGTCGATACCTTATTGAGCCGCTTCAACCGCTTCTTCTCCTCCCTGTCCCTGTCCATATCGGCGTTGAACCGTTTCGCCATCTCGTTGATCATGTGCCCGACCTTCTTCGACTCCGAGCTCAAACCCGTTGCCTCTTCCTTCTCGCCACTCTCCGCACTACACGGTCCGCCTACACACTCGAAGTCTAGGTGCGCATCCTTCGGCGCCAGCTTGAGATGAAAGGACTTCATCTTCTCTCCGTTGCCAAAAACATGTTGCAAGAGGTCGACGATGAATTCCGACGGGCGAGAGTGGATACCGAATTTCTTGTGCAGCATGTGCTCGAAGACGGTCTCTATGTCCCGGGAAGCCGCCGCGTCGATAGACCACTCCGATGGTCGGGCAGTGTCGGGGGATTTGGTACTCGCTGCCGAGGTCGGTGTGTTGGCATCATCAAAAGATGTCGATGGCGAAGAGGGTGGCGCACTGCTATTTGTGCGAGGATTGGTCCTTGTGCCAGACAATCGTTTCCGAGACTCGATGGAACAGGATGATGTATCTCCGTCATTGATGAGCGTCGATTCGGTCTTCACAGATTCAGCATCGGTGTCATCTTCCTCAGACTGCTCACTATCGCCCATCTCAAAGAACGATGTCCCCCTTGTGAGGACCGGTGCCTTTGGAGGATACACGGATAGGGAAGTTGACCGCGTTGAAGTTGGCGGAGCATAAGGGAAAAATATTTGGTCGTCGATGAGTTCAAGCCTGCCGTCGATCGTGAGGACGCGATGTGCTTCAGCCAAGACCGCCTCCCACTTGTTATAGGGGATACAAAGAGAGAGATTGCACATCCGCACGAGGTCGAAGCTCTTGTCATGGAATGGCCAAGGCTGTAGGCTGCTGAAAGGTCAGCCGCATTCTAGAAAATGATGATTGAAGGTCTACGCACAAATTCCCTCGAGTGAGATGGATTTTCTCGTTGCTTTGCACCTCAGGTAGCAGGATGTCTACCATATCGAATCCCGTCATCGAAGATTGCGGCCAATATTTGGAAGCCTCTGACAGCCAAAGGCCGGTGCCACATCCTACGTCAAGAACGAGAAGAGGAACCTTCCACCCATAATCCCGGAAGGTTGGATTATCCAGAGGGTTCAGTCGACGCAGCAATATGTCTAAATGTCGGTCACTTCAGATTGTAAGAGATGACTGTAAGCAGATGTTCCATACAGAAGCCAGATCGAAACATACTTGTCTAGAAGAACAGGATCATATGCCTGCATGTACACAGCCTGCTGCGTGTGGACCTTCATGTTATGCCGCCTTGCCCAGATTGTGTTCTTCGCGCTGGTACTGGTGGGCTGAGGCGTTGGGGCTTGGAGCTGCAGTTTCCTGTATTCTTCCTTCCGAAGATCCTGTGCTGTCATAACCTTTTCCTTGAAGGTTGACAGCGACACCATCGTGGGTATCACTTGGAATGACCCGTCTGATGAAAGCGCTCTGACAGGCTGTGGGGGAGGCTGTAAACTTTCCGTGCGCGCTGCTTCGGAGGCTGCGGATAGAAGAGACGCCAGAGATCGCTTCTTTTTCAAGCCTTTCGACTTGCCGAGCGAAAAGAGACCGTGCGATGAAGTGGGCCGGTCACTTGGTCGATCGTTAAATCGAATAACGGGGGGTGTTACAGAGCCTAGGGGAGAGCCCGGACGGCCGGTGGGAGAAAGAGACTTGACATGGTCTGATTTCTTCCGAGGACGACTACTCTCCTTTTCCTTGTTCTTCTCCTTGAAACCAAAACCCATGGATGCTGACCGAAATATTGAGCGCGAGGCACGAGCAGATACGAGGTGTTCCACCGCAGGAGCGGGTTCGGCAATATAAGAGAAGCGTCTGAGGCTGTAGTGACCCTTCCCCGGCGGCGAGAGCGATCGTCGTAGAGGCGATAGGTGGTCGTCGGATGAGGAGGAAGACGAACTAGACGAGCCAGATGGCTGACGGAGTGAAACCGGACGAGAGGCTGCGGTCATTGTGAATGAGACTGGTTATATACTGCCACAGGAAGTGGCAAAGCGCTCGTGCAGGGCTAATATCGGGTAGGTCGTGGCCAGGCTGAGAGCCTTTGTTGGCGACGAATGAGTCTTTGTAGAGTGACAATGGCGAGAAGGGGCAAAGCTGGGGGACGAAAGAATTGAAGAGAGACCCTATTACTTAGCATGTGGAGGGCGGAGCAGCCGACTCAAAACGTCTACAGCGAACTCCGGTTATCGGATGTCCATTTGGCTGAAATTTCGGGGGTGGGTTTGTAGGATCAAATTGATTGTCTTTGCGAGTCGCTTGTAGGCATAAGACGAAGTGAGATTAGATAACCAGTGCATTGTAAGTAATGTAGGTTTATGAAGATTATGCTAATGGAAATGCAAGTAAGCTAGTTGGGCGAAAGCGCGTAGCGCTTCCCGACCCGATGTGCAATCCCACAAAGAAAACGGAGGGACGAGGCGAGCTGCGAATCCCAAAAATTAGGAGTCTAAACGACGCGTCGGGTGAGCCTCGATTCCCAACCTGTAGGAGTGTGACTGCGACTGCTTACTGGTATGATGAATTAGTGCTCAGTTGTTGTTCATCGGTGTGCGCCGGCGGGTATCGTGAAGCGCATAAAGGCTTGATGAAGTTCCGGGGTGGCCTGCAGATATGGTGCCATGATCTGCCCATGTTTGCGTAGGTACAGAGTGAAGGCGTCACTTGCCCACCTCCCCATGACCTTCACCACCTCGAACGGAACGTTCCTCAACAGGTACTCAAGTGTGGCACCAATTCTGATGCCGTGACCTTGCAGAGGTTCCTCGTTGACTGCGCGCGCAGCCTGGGCTATCCGACTGATGAACTTTGCCTTGGTGAGTGGTCGGAGCATGCCGTTAGGGCCATGTTTGTAGGAGAAAAGGTGCGCCGTGTCTGGCGGCTGGTTGATTCGCCGATGTTCAGCCAGCGCCGTCTCAGGATCAGTGGGACCATGTTGCCTGCTCCACGACACATCCTCCCCGTTGAAGGCGACCTTGGTCCTGGGGATGCGCAAAACCGTTACTTGCAATCCTTCCCGATTGCTCTCGACTTTCAAATTGGCAGGGGTGATGTGGATCTCTGGGTCGAAACTTGTTAGTGTCTTCACTGTGAATTCGCCCAGGCGAGCCACGGCGTAGAAACATGTTGTAAGGCACGCGTAGACTGCGACGTCTAGCGGGTTGTTAAGATCCAGCGCCGTCCGTATCTTGCTGATGAACTCGACAGTGTATGGGCGTCGCTTCTTCCGTTTCGACGAGGCTGGCGTGACCTTTTCTGCTGCTCGGAGTAGCGTCTCCAGCTCGTCATCATTGGTCCGCCATGGGATTCCATGAAGTATGTGCCATGCTCGAACACCGTAGGTGTAATTGGTTATTGATTTTCCTGAGTATGAACCAGATAGGCACGCAATGAATGCCGACAGCAATGTTGGACTGATTGGCGAGCGTTGCTCCTCGGGTACTGGTGGATCCTGTTGGTCACAAAAGACATGGTATATGAGGAGACCAGTCCCGTATGTTTCGCGCGTGCCTTCCTCCCACGCAAGGGTCATGAGGTCTAGGATCCGTGTGAGGTCCGCCTCTGATACGCCCGCCAACTGCTGCCCTCGCTGATCCATGGTAGATCTGGATGTGTGCGGGAGCCACAGGCGCAGTCTCTCCCTTGCCAGGCAGTGCGGGCGCCAAGGTGATGGTGCTGGGGTTAACGTGGGGCGATATGGAGCTGGTCTGGTGTGTCTCGTCGTTGCAACTGGGATCGGTTTATTCCCAAGTCGCATCGCCATACTCCGACTCCCACCCCTCAAACTCGGCCCACTCCGCCTGAGTGTCCTCTCGTTGTTCATCCCTTGGCGGTTTGGGGAGTGCATATGATTTTTCGCCTCGTTTCCAGGCTGCCACCTCGAGCGGGTGAAGAGGGGCATCGAAGTCGATGAGGAGGTCCTGTAGTTCGCCGGGGAGCTCAACATGTGGGAGGAGGAGTGATTCTGCGGAGTATATGCCACGCGATGGGTCATCCGCGGGGTTGAGTTTGCTGGGGACATAACGTGAGTGGAAAACGCAGCATGCATGAGCTGCTGCGTCGTGGATGCGCCTGAATACCAAGTTTGTGGCCCGATTCCTGCTACGCCCCTTCCACCATCCTTCGACGACACCTCGGTTGTCACCATAGATCTTGAAGTGTGTGCCCTGCTGTGCGTCTCTGAGGAGTAAGCGAATGAGAAGTTCGAAGCCAATGGCCTCTGCCCAGCCAATGTCTCTGCCATCCCTCTTCCACCCAGGGATGAGCCGCCACGCTCGCCACCTGTTGCCGACCGTGACTCCGACTCCGATGCCTGAGCTGGCATCAGAGTACGCTTCTGGGTCGCAGATTGGCCTGGGTCCCGGGATGCTCCTGAAGACGTCTGGGGAGCTGAGGAC
The DNA here is from genome assembly GCA_018850815.1 of Asterophora lycoperdoides. Taxonomy (NCBI): domain Eukaryota; kingdom Fungi; phylum Basidiomycota; class Agaricomycetes; order Agaricales; family Lyophyllaceae; genus Asterophora; species Asterophora lycoperdoides. The sequence goes on from JABCKJ010000011.1 coordinate 17,066, forward strand.
CCTCGTCCACCATCCAAGATCTTCTGTAGTGCCCCGTGGAGGTGTGTGCGGCATGAAAGGACGATTACCGAAGGTGCCCAACATGGCTTCAAGATTGGTGAGATATGCTCGTCCAGCAGGAACAATGAGTGAGGCGTGTAGGAGCTTGCCATATAGCTTGCGTACCACCTCGAGAGGATGCCTTGCCTGCCCCAGCCACTCCTTGATGGCCACCAGATACTTCTGCTTTTTCTTGTCAGGGATGGAGACTGTGAGTGTGCGCAGATCCCATGTAAACCCAAGGTATGGCACCGAAGAGGAAAACGGGATTGTCTTCGACGGCTCCCACGGGATCCCGAGCGTGTGCGACAGGCTGCTGATGTGGCTGTCATCGTAGGTGAATAACGCATCATGGCTAGAGGGGTTGCTGGCATCGAGTGCAAGGATTGGTGTGCTGGCGTCTTCATCAAGCTCTGCGTGCTGACCATCGGGAAACTCTTCTCCCTTGTACCAGAAACGGCTCCCTGTCTGTAGGCGCCCTCCATTGGCAGTAATGGTGCGGCTCCATTGCTGGCGCCTCTCGTTGTACTCCTCCCGATAGACGCGTAGAATACGAATGAAGATGTGATCATCCACCCATTTTGAGATGGGGCCCATGCCGTGCGCGCGAAAGAGATCAGCTGTTGCATCGCCGATGGTTCCGTATATGCCTCCAGCAGACGTGAGTCCAAAATCATTGCAAGTGTTGATGACAAAAGTCCCATCCCGAAGCTGGGCAACCAGACCCGGCCACTGAGCAGGTTCCACTGGAATAGTACGATAGGCCTCAGCAACATCACGGATAGAGGCCTCAGACCCAGGCGGAAGGTTATAGATGACATAGCAGAGGGTCTGAAAGGTGCCCCACGTGCAGGGAAAATCGTTGGCGTCAATGTGTGAGTTGATCGAGGATATGTTGGCAGATGGGCGGCGAGGGAAAGAGAAGTTGCGAATGGCGCGAAACTTCCCTGGCTTCCCAGGCTTAGGAATGAGGGAAAGTGGGGATGACTGAAAGGGACCAATGAGTCCCTCAACCTCGTCTCTCGAGAAAGGGCCGATGTATCTGCCCGTTGTGAACTCGCGCGCCAGAATCCTGAGATACTCATCGGAGAACTCAAACAGGGATGGGCTATTAGCTGGGGTGTAAGTGTATATGATGGGTGCGATGCCGGCGTCAAAACCAAGATGAAGCTGAATGGGTATATTTGGATATTTACACAGGAGACCCGATGCCCGCAGGAGCTCGTGCCATGCGTCCGGGTGATAAGGCGTGAGCGCCTCACGCGATCTGCGCTCGAGGACATTTCGTAGCTCCATGGTCCTTTGAGCCGCATCCCGAGCACTCGTGCACGTGCCCATAGGTTTTGCATCCATCGGGGCGTTGCCAGTCGATGCAGAGAATGCGTCCTTCCGGACTGACCAACTTTCCTTGCTCGTTCCTGTGACATCTCGCCTTCTGTCCATCCCAGAATGAGTTGGAAGAGCACTTGGCAACGTCGTGACGGGTGGTCCCCAGGCAGAGGGCGCAGGCTGAGGGGATTCGAGAGCCTGCGCCACTCTGAAAAGACCCTCCCTTGGACATGGGATAGGGACTCGACGTCGACACGGTGCGTGAATGCCTGTCTGCCGCCCCTTGTCGCTTAGCGCCCGACGACGAGCCATGCGCCAACGGCGAGCGAGGTGGAGAGCTAGCTCGCTGAACAGTACGCCCCTGCTTGTGCCTGGAATCATGACCCTTCTGTGCACCAGCCAGCGAGTCTGTGAGGGTCTGGACGTGACTGGTCAACTTGAGGATCTGCAGTGTGTGTACGATGCGGGGATTTGGACATATGAGATGTATTGTGATATGCAGACACACCATGGGCAATCAAAGTATGCAGATGTGCCGGAGCGATCATCGAGTGTGCAGGTGTGCCAAAGCGATCACCGTAGGTGTGCAGATGTGCCGACGCATCATCAAAGTATGCAGATGTGCCGAAGCGATCATCGAGGTGGACACACATGAGTGGTCATGCATTTGAGGAGTGCGTGATTGCCAGTGCCAGTGCATGCATATCAGCAAGGGTACAGAACATAAGGGTAGGAAGGAAAGGGGAAACTGGTCAGCGCATGTCCGAAAGTTATAACGGTAAGTACTGACCGTACTCTTCTGCTCCTCATGATCCTGCTTCCGCAGCGCAGACGCGATCCCTTCCAGGTTGACTGGGTTGATGATAGCGATGTTGAAGCCCCTGCCTTGGTCAAGCCTGTCGTGCCACTCGCGTCTGATCATCGCCTGGTAGTGTATCAGTGCTCGCTTGCCGTCGGCGTGCTTTGCAGTATGATGGCACTCGAGGTTCGTGAAGAACTCGGCGAGCGACTGACGATGCTTGCGAGGCCACTTAGTCTTCTCGAGGTTCTGCAGAAACGTGAGTTTGGCGTCGAACAGCTGGCTCCAGGAGAGATCGACGTCCCGCACAACGTTCCTCGATGCCTTTACGGCCGCGACAGGTCGGAGCGCCAGGGATGACCCTATACGCTCGAGACCCAAGGCCTCCTCGGCGGTCGTCCTGCCGTGCGCCTGCGCGTCCCGGCATCCTTCCTCAGTGAAGTACCACAACTCGACGTAGTCGCGGGCCTTCAGCTTGGTCATGGCATACGCGGCGGGGCGCGGGACAATGAAGTCGTCCACCGCCTGGTCTTCGTCGAAGTCGGCCAACGCGTCCTTCTTCTGAGCTGCGTCGTCTCCGTCGTCGTCCGAGTGGTCTCCGCCTGCGAGAGCCGCTGCCGCAATCCTCGCCTCTTCCGCTCGGTCCCGCTCCTCCTGGTCTGCGGCGGCTTGTGCTGCAGCGGCCTGGTTAGCGGCGGCTTGGTCGGCAGCTACCTGTGCGTCCCAGGCTGCCTTTCGTGCTGGCAGCCCCGCATTCCATCCGTCGATCAAGTTCCTCGTGGCCTCGTCGTTGGTCATGTTGCCGTTAGCAGCAATGAGACCCCGTACCAAGTCGAACCCGGTCGCCGCGAAGTCCGGGCAAGCTTCCAAGTGAGGGTTGATAGTAATCCTCTCGGCCATCCTTAGAGAGACGAACTAGTAGTGTGTCGCCTGAGGGTAGATTTAAAGAGTGTAAGCTAGGGTTTTTTTGTTGCAAAAGGTAAATTAGTTTGTGTCGGTAGATAGTGGAGTAGCTGGATCCAGATGTATATGAAAACGAGTGTGTAGAGCCGTCGTGCGACGACTCTGTGTTGTGGGATGGCGGAGAGAAGGGAACGAGACGTCTGTCACGTGTCCCGCCATCCGCTGACGCAAAGACCCTATTCTAACACTACGCTCGTTCCTCACTGCACTTCAGAACTCAAAATTACCGGCTCCGGCCACCAGATGTCTTAAGACACTACCTCGCGGTATGTACATTGCTGTCATTGGCTCCCATTTGATACCCCAATCAGATGCCATACATTGTGACAACATATGTTGTTACATAGAGAAATATCTAGGGGAAGAAGGAAGGTTCAATCGTCGTCTTTGCGCGGGGGCGGCCCGCAAGGCTGTAGCATCCGCTGTATTGACAGGTCAAAGCTGTCCGTCGGCATGTGCATGTGAAGCATACGAACCTCAGTCATTTCGAACTTGACACGTCCCATTGCCTCGCCATCTGCAATTGCAAGGAAAGACGTGAGTGTAGGGTGACCCACAATAGATGCCAAAGTATCCCGGTGTTGGTGGGTGAGCCAGTCGCTGCATGGACATCAACAGCTGCCCTTGACTATTTTGAACCTTTTCACTTACTACTTCGTCAAATCTGCATGTCCTATGAGTCGATGAGTTAGTAGCTCGGCGTAAGAGCGCACAGAACGTACCAGTGCCGGTATAACGAGCATGAACTGTAAATGGAGGTTAGCTCATGCAAAAAAATCATTTAGGAGGCCTCACGATGCTCCAGCTGCGTATTAGCCGTGTATCTCAGCTCCGATGACTGCCAAAAAATACCTCCTATGAGCAAAGGATAAAACTCCACGGACTTCAAGGATGACTGACCATCGCAAAGTGCCTATTTACAGTTATTTATCTCCCAAGCGCCACCAATAATTGGTTCCGTCAAGAGTTTTTTGATCGAGTCTACCGTGACTTGGACGCTAGTGAAGCCAGAAATTGTCTAGCAACCACCATGACCAGCCATACAGACAAAGCAAAGGCTAAACTCGCTTCTTTATCCTCCTCGTTTGACGATCTTGAGGCCACACTTGAACCGCTCTTTGCGCAGACACTCCCCGAATCCGTCGTTGGGCTCGATCCCATTCAGCAAGCCAAGTTGCAGACGGTCCTACCATACCTCGTATATGACCTTGTGTTCAGTACGTCCTTCTTTATCTCATATTATTCTGCCTAATCTGATACATAGTATACCTGAAATCGAGGGGCATTGACCCAAAGACACACCCTGTTGTGTCAGAACTGGTATGCATGCTAATCCTCTTCAGAAATCTCTGGAGCTCACTCGTTTTTCTTCGCTGTCGCAGGATCGCGTGAAGGAATACTTCAATAAAATATCTACTGCCGAGAATCCTCCAGCCAGTACGTCTCTGCCCCTTCAGCCGAAATGAACACACATTGATTACTTCAATCCACCGTAGAACGTACAGAGATAGATAAGGGCGCTGCGCAGCGGTTCATCAAGCATGCTATTACACAGGCGACGTATGGGAAGACAACGCCGGGAGAGGAGGCACCCGCTGGGCCCTCGTCCTCTACGCGTGTGCAGGCCAAGATTACGAGCAAGATGCTGGAGCGCCAACTGTACGAGAAGAAGCTAAAGGAGCAAGACGCACGGCAAAGCGAGGAAGAGGAGCTACAGGTGTTTGAGGGTGACGAAGAGGAGGATAGCATGGACGTCGACGTCCGCGCTTCGAAAAAGGGCAAAGGAAAAGCGAAAGAGGTTCCTCCGGCCCAGGATGAGGTGACTTCGAAAGTCGCTAATAAGCGCAGAAGACCTGCGATCGATCCTTTTGCTGGTACGTGTACTCTCTCTCCATAACGTTAGCTCTTGGATGCGAAACCTATGTTAGGCTACGGCGACGATATTCCCTCTTCCACACCGGCAGACTCATCACCTAGCGGGGTCACAACTCCGGATATTCAAATACGACAAGGCAAGAAACGAGCGTTGGCTGACGATCCAGCAATTCCTGGACCAGCAGACGATTCAAAGCAAGATTCCCCTACGCCAGGAACAGGCAGTGCGAAAAAAGCCAAGAAGGTGAAGAAGAAGAGCAGCAAAAAGTCCTTGACGAGCTAAGCTGGAACTTTATGCCGTCCTTACATGTCTTAGCTTCTAATGATAATATAAACAGTGGGAATCTGTTGGTAGAATGTACTTGTACAGTGGTGTCGTGATAACTATGATGGGGTACTGGTACATTCTTGTCATCCGTGAGTGTCGTGAGTAAAGAAACAAGAACCTGGAGATAGGAGGAAAAGTTATACAAGAGACATAGTCTTACATTATGTTACACCCATCGCTGTTCATATCAGTGATGTTGAGGGGCGAGCTCCTGCCAGACCGCGGACTTATCCGCCCCGGAGCCCACCACCGAAACGTCCTTCCCGACGCGTCGTCCCACTCATCCCCACCCAGACTGGACACCCGTCTCGCCTTGCGTCTCTTCTCTCGCACAGCCTTTACCGCATCCACCGTTTGCCACGAATAGAACGACTTGACCACCACCCTCTGCTCGTCACACTCGTCCTGGCCCACCTTCATCTCGTCCGCATTCGCATCTCTCGCATCCAGGAACGCGAGCTTCCTCGCCTCATATGCGCGCCAGCCCATCCTAGGACGTGTCAATACCGCGAGGTCCTTCACCGTGTTCTCCGACACCCCGCGGCAGTCCACCACTACCGCCTTGGCGTTCGTCATCTGGCGCTTCCGACACTGTCGAACGAACTCGCGGAGTACGGCGCTGCCGATGCGTGTGTTATCCGCCTCGAGATGCCGTAGGCGAGTGCACCTCCGGATGAGCGAGAGCAGAGCCTCGTCAGTGACGTTGGTAGCGAAGGAGATGTTGAGCTGCTCTAGGGCATGTCCGGGCTCGGGCACTGTGTTGCCGGTTGTCGGTGAGGAGGTAGTGGCAGTGGTGCTGGGCGTGATGGCGATGAGGACCGCATCAGTGATGTGCGCCGCATCCTCAAGATCAAGTCGGCGGATATATGGGGTCTTGTTGAGAAGGCGGACAAGCCCATCGTCGCCCATATCTGCACCGATACCGGCCAATTCAAGGAACTCCAGGCGCGGGACGGAATGAGACAGGTTAGAGCAGGCTTCGTCTGTGAGGAGGAGGCAACAAGATAATGATAGGTGGCGCAGGCTGGTGACTCGACGCCTGAACTTGTCACTCGAATCTCGCCCAAAATCCCTCGGAGAAACGAAGATAGTCTCGAAACCTACGTTCTCCTCCGCTTCGCACGCCACGAACGCCTCCACCGCTGAGTTGTGCAACCGCGTATAGCTCAGGTCTAACACCTCGAGATGTGGCATCGCCTTTCCGAGAGCCGCCATCATGTCGTCGTCTATGTTCTTCAAACCACACATCCGCAACTCCCTGAGCTCAATATATTGCCCTCGATCTGTAGCAGCTTTGGCCATACTTTTAATCCCTTGTGCGACCACATTTGCACATCGGCTGATGTCCAGGGAAACGAGCTCGGGACAGTACGCCGACAGTATGTCGCAAGTGGTGTTGGTGACCGCTGCAAGGCCCTTGACGCATAATTTCTGCAAGGCGCGCGAGCGGATGAGAAGGTAGTGAAGAGAACGTGTTGATAGGGATGAGCAGCCTTGGAGGTTGATGGATGTAAGCTGAGTGTAACACAGAGAGTCTATGTCAGGGCTCGAGTTCACGCAGAAATGGTCCGTCATTTGCATAAGAGTCGCCCCGGAGATCTGGGCATGACCCGAGATGTCTAAAGCCCTGCTGCATTTGCCGCCGATGGTGGTGAGACGCAAGACGAGTGATTCAGGCACGTTGGGGAAAGAGCAAAGATCAAAGTTTGTCCACAGTAGGCCGTCGAATACGAGGGTTCGCCAGGACTTTGAAACCTGATGATGGAGTTGGCTAATCTGTCACCACCGTGTGAGAAACGAAAAACTTACCCTGCTCAACTTGACAAGTTCCCGAACGCCTTTGTCGCGCCCAACCCATTTATTCTTAGAGGAAGAGGCCTTCGCTGCGCTCCAGTGCCCTTCGTCGATAGAACGACGATGGTCGGCCTCGTGTAGACCGACCAAAGCCTCTAAGACGTGCAGGCGAAGCTCATACGGCAGTACCTCAAAGTAATTTTTGACGACAAGTGGGAACGGTGTAAAAATATCCGCCGAATAAACTGGGACGATGTCGAGCGCTGACAGTGGGAACGGCGAAGAATGAGAGCGCCCCTTGTGTTTCAACGGTGTCGCGTTGTAATAGAATGAATCTGGGGGTCTTGAAATGATATCATGGAGGCGAAGATTCGATAACCGTGATATTGTGGCATCCAGTTCGTCCACCTTGAGCCCAGTGCGCCATGGGTCCGGAGGACTCGGGGGGCTGTTATCGACAAGCTCGCCGACGATTGACTGGAATTTGATCAGCTCAGGGCCGAAGGAGACAGGTTTCGTTGGTTTCCTGAAAAGCAGTTTACGGGCGAGGTCATTGGACGTGCGAGAAGATGTCAGCTTCAGCTTGATCTGCAGCATCGAACGTGCTGCCAGAGATCGTTCCGATGAGCACGCTGAGAGACTGGGAAGCGATCTGCGGCGGGAAGGCATACGCTTCAGGAGAGGAGGAGTATTGCGATTCTGTGAATTTGGAACGGAGGATTGGTCCTCTCCTAATATTCTCGCATGGAAGTCACGATGAGTAGTGATGCGGGCTGATGGTGGACTGCAACTGGATGCATATGACGAGGGTCCCGGCGAGGAAGACTGCAGGGGCGAAGATGACGCAGGCGTATAGTGAAACTCAGTTGGCGAGAGGGTCAAAGGAGGTAAGACAGGCGGCGGATGCTCTTTCTCCTTTCCCTTCCGTAAGGTTTCTCCGAACGCTTCTAGGCTCGGCTCCCCGTGCTGTTGCGTTTCATCACAGAGTGAGGAGTGATCGAAAGATGAAGGGGTCAGAGAAGTCAGTAAGAAACGGTGAGAGTCACGGCTTGTCGAGGGTGCCGTGGAAGCACTGGAGTGCGTGGAATCAAAAAAATCGTCAAGGGCCGGGATGGGGACACGAATTGACATCGGTCTCGTTACGCCTTTACCCTTCCCAACTACTTCTGGAGCTCCCGTCCCATATGCCTCCCCAGATGTGGATGGTCCATCATGAGAAGGCATATGAGGGTTCGATTCGAGGGCGCTGGAACGCTGTCGCGCGGGTACAATGGTTGTGAAATGAAGCATATCTGATTCCTCGCAAGAGTCGAAGTGGAACAGGTGTTCTTCGTTATCGATGTCATGTGTATGGCTCATGTTCAGAGAGCCCCGGAAGGCGGTGTCGTTCAATGCCAGTGGATAGGAGAAGTTACAAGACGGCGAGCAAGGAATACAGACAGACAAGAGAGAGCAGGAAAGATGACACAGATATGGGGGACAAAAGAGCGACTAAGGGAAGATATAAGATAAGTAGAGGGCAGGGTCTGAACGATATGATCATTCCGTCAAGTACCGTCCCGAAGGTGCGACATATGGTCACGAGCCAATCATGTGCACTCCAGTGCACAACATCGCCCACTGAATCTGTACCATTCAGCCCTGTTGGCCAGGTTCGTACCTATTCAGTGCTCTGCTGGTCCACAAGCCTACTGTGTACAATCATCACGTATTATATATATCCTTCGAACCCAATATGTATTCCCATGCGTGCTGAACTTGAAGGGCATCGGAGCGGACAAGGCTGCACGAATTGTGGAGGATAAGTTATGACTAGAGTGCTACCTACTAATTACGCTGTCAATAAGTACCGCCGTGTTCCAACAACCGTGATGAAGTCATTGCTTGTTCGCAGTGATGGGGAAATGATGAGTTTATCTCCATACGCCTGAGAATGTGCTCGAGAGTCGAGAGTTGAGAGTGGACAGCATTAGTAGCCTGTCAGTACGCTCTGAAAGGAGGTAACAAATGTTGATATAGACGGACCTCAGTAGGGGAGATATGCTGAACGTGGGTGTGAGATAATAGATTCAATAGGATTGGATTTTCTTTTCGGGGCCTGAAGTACATCTCAGGAACTCGAACATGGTAATATGGAATGTACGATAAAATAATAACCATATAAGTCAAACAGCAGATCGGAAGCAAGAGAACGGAAGGCGATGCGATATGCGATATAGTCGATCGTGGTGGTATAATGCGACACTGAGCAGCCGAGACGAAAGGAGCGAGGCGCCGATGGAGACAAGATGAAGACAGAGGAGCAGAAGACTAGGCAGCTTTGTTCGGGTTTTCTTTCGCCGACTTCCAGTTCGAAGTGGCCAGTTTAAACCTAAATATCCAGTAGGTCATTCGAGGCGCGTCGTTAGATCACTCGTGGTGCACTACATACCTTTCTTGATGACTAATCTCAGGTTCGTCCTCCTTGAGACGCGCCATTTCCGTTTGCTAGGAAAACCGGGCGGAATATCAAGAGCAGAAATTGCTCACAGAACGCAGAGTACTCACCATGAACTTGTTGAACGCCGTCAGCTTCTTCTTGCCGCCACCACCAGACTTGGCTAAAAGCGAATTAAGGGGGAGGGGTAAAGACTGATTCCTGGCACATGGGATATAGTTGCCTACTCTTCTTCGCCGGTTTTTCCGCCGCAGCCTTGGTCGCAGATCGTGGAGCCATTTTACAGAACGGGTTGAGGAAGAGGTAGAGGTACAATGGGTATGTGTCGGACAATATTAGTCGCTGGCAACGCTGGAAATGGGTTAGGCATAGAACGTGTGCATTAGGACCAGCGTCCAAAGTTGGATGTCAAGGATATTAGGAGAGAGTACTCACGACAGATGGAGCAAGACGAAAAGTGGCGAGGCGAACGAAGTTGGGGGGATGGATGGCGAACAGGACAGGCTCATTCTGGTCGACGCGGAACTTATACTCGAACTCGACTGAGACTGACAGGGCTTCGATCGAAATAACACCTGACCCCGATCACCGCGTTGCATTGAAGACTCATTCAAGTCGACTGGAAGTTGTTGGGTTGGAAGCAATGGTCCACAACGCCGCGAACGCCGCCGAACAGGCTGCCAGAACCTCATAGAAACTCCGGAGTAGCGCACGACGAGCCTATCATTTTCACGAAGGTCATCTTCACCCGGCGCAGGTTTAATAAATTCCCAGCAAAGCCTACAAGTTGGGGACTTGAAACTTGAAGCTTGAAGCACGAATGAACAGAAAATGGGCTTTCACTGATTCCAAGTACATATGATTGTACATATATCAGGCATTCAACCTGCCTTTTATGAAAAGCGTCCCTGCCAAGTGGTGCTCCCCAGGTGTCTGGGGTCGGCGTCCTTGCACGGATCCGAAGCCAAACAAAACAAACGCGTCGCGTGTATCCGTTGAACAATAACAAAACAACAGTGACGTTAACCTCGTATCCTTGGAGCATGTGGTTTCCAATGCGTGAGAACTGCCTACAGCGTCTATAGTTTGACCGGTATACCTATTCGCACCGTGTCAGATAACAGCAGCTTTGGCACCCACTGCCTTCGAGACGCCAGCCATGCTTTCAACGATGCTGCCACCGCTGATTATTCCTGTCGTGGCTATAAGGAATTTCCGCCCTAAGTTGTCTCCGAATCAGCAATGATCGCGGAGACCTGCCAGAAGAAGCACGTACCTGGGTTTTGTCGCCCAACCCATCTCAATGCGGCAATTTCGGTGTACGTACACCCTCCCAAAAAGAATACGACAGTCGTCGTGCCTTGCTCCCGCGGTTGAACTGCGCGCAATAGTAAGAAAGGATGTTCCAAGAAATGCCCCCGTGGCCAGACATACGACTTACGCAATGAAGTTATGGGAGGCGCCCGGCCAGTGGTACCTTTCTGTACGATATCCACTGCTTCCCCTGGGATAGCCGCGACCACGTCCTCAAATCCCTTCCAGCCTACGATGGGATGCGCCTGGACTTGCGGGGCAGGGCGTTTCCCATCGGCATCGTTCGCGGCTTTCTCCGCCGGGTTGCTTATGACGCCTCCTTTTTGGGCGACGCACTGAACGAGCCGCACGCTGATGGGCGCGTATCCAGAGTATGTGAAACTGATGTCGTTCTCCACTTCTTCCATCCCCTCCGGGGTGTCGTCTATGAGCAAACGGAGTGGCTTGCGCAGCGTCGTGAATGGGTATTTCGAGGCCGCTACGCTCGGTGGGGCGGTCGTTGGGAGAGGGTTTGGTAATAGAAGGGCAAGCGGTGGGGATGCCAGGGAGAGAAGAAGCGGGAGGTAATTGTATCCATATGCCTATGTCAGAAAAATTAGAGAAGTCGGACAAGAGAAGCTCTTGAATTTGGTACCTGTAAAAGCTCGCGCTTGATGTTATCAAGCGATTTAGCTTTGATGCCACCAGATGTAATACTTGCGAGGCACAGGAGCCGCAGGACGACCTGCAGGTCTGCACCCTGTGCTATCATCTCTTCTATTGCAGTGACCTGTGCGGACACTTCATACGAGGCGAGCAGGTCTAAAGAATAGGTTGAGACGACACAAAGTAGGCGGAAGAAAATCTGTCTGCATACTTTGCTGGATCTCCAACGATTTATTGAATTCTTCTGTCCGTGTCAAAGGTACAAGTAACTCGGAGAGACCCGTATCTGGAGGCGCATGATCACTTGAGAAGCTTATCGCATTTTGAGAGACATACGCAATCTTAGGGACTGATGCTCCGTTTGAAGGCCACCGAGTTTGCCAACAAAATCACGTAACTGTGCAACGGTCTTGGATTGCAAGTTGGTCTACACCGTGGAATCGATGAGCAAATGAACTATGCAAAGGGCTATAAAATTACCTTGTAGTCCTCGTCCAGTCGACGCGCCACACGGTTGAGCTTCCGGCCTACAGCAGAGAAGTTCACATCTCTGAGTTCCGCAAAGAGAGGGTCTGTCGTGGACGTCAGGTGGTGTTTCTTCTTCATATCTTTCTTCAACGTAGGCAGTGGCTGGGTAGATGTGGAAGGTGAAGTGGAAGGACCAGCGGTGTTGGCCGCCGGGGGTGCGGGAGGGGATAAAAGGGATGCCGGAACTTCAACATGCGCTGAAATTCCTGTTCAGAGGTTGGGCTCGCATACTGGACGATTGACGTACAATTCTTGATTCCTATCAGTTCGTCGATGAGGCCTTCGTATGTGAGCTGGGTCAGAAGGGGCGTAATCATGTCGACGCGTCTGTCCAGTACAATCAGGCTATCGATCTTCTCAGAGGGCGTCAAGAGCGTGTCGGGTGATGAGGAATTGGACGATGTCGGCGTTTCGCGCGTCAAGAGAGTGGCAAGACGCTATGGAATGGTCAAATGTGGTACGGCAGTTGATGTGAGGTGTACATACTGCGGCAGCGTCCCCTTTCCCGACTATCCGTGGAAACAGGCCATATAGCTTCTGGAATGTGGTCAAGGCTTGCGCAGAGTCGTATATCACAGTTTCGTCTCCGTCCTAATAGATTATTAGATTATTAGAAGGATTCGCCTCATGAGAAAGGAGATGCACGCACCACCCAGAGCTCCCTGAAAGCACTATCGTTCTCTAGGGATACGACGTCGTCCGCCAGGGGTATGAACTGGAGGTTGTAGGATGCTATGGTGATATCTCCAAGGACACCTTCTTCTTCGAGTATCCGAGTGACCAGCGTTGATATACGGGGAACAAGCAGGAGGGTATATGTATGTTTTCGTGACTCCTTCGCGTGTCGCTTGATGTGGTCTATGCAAGGTTTCAACATAGACGGTCGTAAAAGCACGGCGTAAACATACCGGCGATGATTTTGACGTACTTTATCATAGGACGACAGAGGTATACGATATTCGATGTCGTTGAGGATAACGCGCCTGGTTCCAGCCAAAACATCTTGTCCACGCCATGGTGCTAACGCGCGGCGAGTAAATGGGATGTCCCGGTCGACCAACGCAGTGGGCATACCTTCAGAAGTGACACTTCCGTTACAAGACCGAGAGGTCCAGCGAGCGACGCATCCAAGACGAGTGTCTTCGCTCCATTTACCTGCGCAGTCGATTAGGGCCCGTTAAACCCAGAGGAAGGCTTGGGACGCGACAAACCGAGTTCAAGGCGTCTATCAATGCCTTCTTCGCAATTTCCTTGAGTAGATTGACATCGATCAGGGGTTCAGCAGTCTGTAGTGCCGTGTGTCCGTCGCCGATTTCTGAGGACATGGATGCTGGTGAGTGAGCTAATTGAAATCAGGATAGACGTCAACGTCACTAGTCCTGCTCGGCTACTTCCCCGGAAACCTCCAAGTACTTGTTGAAAGCAGTATTGTAATACAGGATGTATTCTACAGTGGGCGTAAATGCTATATGTATGCGGGGACAAGTTCTGAGCAGTGAGTCGTGTAATGTCCAAAATTGCTAGATTTATGCGAAAATGTGAGGAGGCCCTAAACGGAATTCCTTCGGGCACTGCGCCCTTTCCTCCTGCTGCGACTGGCGGCGTCCTTTCCATCTATAAAAGGCGATGGCAACCTTCCTTCCTCATCCAGTTTCTTGAGGATTTCCATCGCTGCCAAATACCCCTTCTGATGGATTTCCTCGAACTTTCCAAATTGGAGGGTTCCGTACTATGTAACGTGGTAAGTAAGAGTGTTTACAATATGCAACGACAACGCACCTCATGGACAGGCATCTGGATATAGAAGCATCCGTCTGCCACCTTAGCATCTTCCAGAGTTTTGACGCTCGAAACGCTTAAACGAGGTCAGACGGATTCGAGAAAATCAAATGAATCAAACACTCACTATGCAAGTCGACTCTGAATCTCCGTGATGGCTGGTACATGCCTTGCGTTTGAGAACGGATTGAACCGGTTCAACAGAAGCCACCATCCAGATACTGAGTCACCGAAGTTGCGAGGAGAGTTATCATCGAGCTTCGGACATGCAAAATGAGTCTAGAACGCCACAGAAAGCATATAACTTACAGAGCCAACGTCGCACGCAAATACTTGACTGGCGCCCATAGAGAACATGGCCGACACAGGAAGATTGTCAACTTCGAGAAGATGTAGTTAGTCGAGCTTCCTGCAGAACTCATGCGACTTACTGTAGCCACCGTCAACCAAGAGATTTCCATTGTCGCATAGCGGTGGAAGCAACCCGACCAGTGTCATAGAAGCACCTATACGAAGATAGTCACAATTATGTGGGCAATCTGGAGACATTGTGACTCACGAATAAACCTCCACGCGTAGCCTGTTTCGTGTACCTCCATGCGAGACGTGATAATGTTTGTCGTGTTGCAAAAGTACGGCAGCCACATGTCTTCTATGTGAAGATCATAGAACGCCTGACGTCTAAGTTAAAAAAGACCTAGAGGTGACAAGATATTGGCTGTGTTCCCACCTTGAAGATTGATCTGTTGAATTCGTGGCCCTGGTGTCAAACATCAGACGTCGTCAAGCACGAATGATGACCAAAACACACGGTGGTGTACGCAACGATCGGGTAAGTTACGTCGGAGAGCATTCGCCAGATATTCCCCATCCTGCCACTGAATTGTTTTGCACGACCGGCACTGGATATAAGATCTCCCTCGCGAGCGTAAAGACCGCCAATGAGTGCACCAATACTGGTGCCTGTCAAGTCCCTAGTTAGACAAACCATCGTGACGAACGCAGCGTATGTCTCACCGGCAATATGGTCTATAGGAATCTCGTATTCTTCCAGGGCACGAATAAGGCCCTAAGATAGGTATCAGTGTTATTCAACATAACCTCAGCGAGGAAAATTACCAGGTGCGCAATTCCACGAGCGCCGCCGCCGCCTAAGACAAGGCCAATGGACTTTCCGCAAATTCTTCTTGCGAGGCGAGCAAAATCGTTGAAGTGAGGTGACCGTTGAGGGCGAAGGTCCGCCGTATGACCCCGGTATTTCTGTATACCACTCTGCACTTTGTCCTTCAGGTTCTTGAGAGCGGTCACAGCATCTGGGTCCTTTGGGACAGTATGCGCCTTCGGAAGAGGCAGCACAAGACCCTGGAAATGCGTCGAAATTAGCGAGGTTCAGGATTGCGTGATGATAGAAATTGACCGGAAGCTCGACATGTATGTGTCGATGAACCCATGATCGATTCTGTACAACAGATGAGAACGGTGGTTTGAAATGTGACGGATCCACTGACTTTCAGCCATTCCCGTGTAGAGCCAGGAGCTACTGATCGATCCGGGTGTAGGATAATTAATTCCTTGCGTGCAGTTGTCTTCATCGACATTAACAATCTTTCGTATTCTCCCAGAGTGGGATCGTCTCCCATCCCCACAATCATGACGCAATCCGCCTGTCGAATGCACGTCTGCGTCCAGGAGCTATTGACAGGTGAATCTGCAACGTAGAGCACCGTACGATACTTCTGCTCTTGGTCGGCAAGCCAACCCGCGGACTGTGAATATAAAAACATCCTTAATTATGAATTGAAGTGACAGAATTGACGGCTACTCACTTTCAACTTCCCCATCCGGGTGAATGCATGTCGGCCCAAATGACCTGAAATGGAAGCTTGGTTGAGGAAAGATGTCGAAGCACCTATGCCTTCGAGAGCTGCTTGCAGCTTTCGGGCAAATGCATCGATTGGTACGTTTCTTGTGACCGGTAAGATCGCCACAGTCTTCAAGTTCGTATTGCTGTGCCCAAGGTCCGGGCCTGCGTTCCTCGCCTGGGCACTTGTAGAGGAGTCGACCTCATCCCTAACTCGCGACGCGATCATCCGTAGAAGCCTGACAAGAACGTTCAAGAGAATGCAATAATACATCTAAGTACATCGCGACTTACTGGGCGGTTGTTTGAGGGTTCCTGTGCAAATGGTCAAACGACAACCTAAATGCAGGAAATGTAGGGATCTTACCGCGCGGAGATGGCATTGAAAAGAGTTTGTGGCATTCGAATGAGTTCAGTGTCACGGATTGCATGCACAGTATTCCGCCGAGGGGAACTCGTGATGACATCCAACTCCCCAACGGTGTCGCCCTGACCGTATTCTCCTACAATGGTAACTACGCCTGGTTCTGGCTCGGTGATTGCTCGTAGACGACCATTGATGACGATGTAGAAGCTGTCGCTGACGTCTTCTGGTCTCCACAGAACCTGACCTGCGTTAACTTGCATCCAGTCAAGGGAGGCATCGATATGAAGGACTACGGACAATTGAATATTGTGTATCAGAGAAGTAGGACCGAGACGTACTAAGGGGTGAGAGCATTGAAATCAAACGCTTTGCAAGAGTTAGCAACACGATCGGCCGTTTTTCAAGCAATCGCTCCAACGCGTTCGACGACAAGAAGCCAACATAGGTATCCGTCTTCGCTGTAATGTCCACGTATGACGCAGTGTTGCATAGTGAAGCTATACACCGATTAGGAGTCAATTGATTCTGAAGGAGGTCACAACGTACAAAGGTAACCGGCAATCCCTCCAGGTTTGACGGTAAACAGAAGCTTTTGCTGAGACTTGCCGCCTTTCGTTCGAGGGTTAGCTTGTGCCGAGATAGGATCACTCAAATTCCGCGTGGATGAAGATTCTGCGGGTAAAAGAATATCAAGAAACCCTTCAATCACGTAGAAAAGGCCTATTCTGAAGGTTAACTGGAAATCGCCGAAGAAAAAACAATGTCACACTCACCAGCGTTGAGCTCTCCCGCCTTCGCCAGAGTTGATCCCGCAGCAAAGAACAAGATCTCCACCTCGTTATCAAGTCCGCTCATATAGTCCCCTGTAGAAGTCACAGAGCTAGCTGTGAGGCTTGAGCCATCATCATTGAGGTCCAACAGCGAGAGGGACCCAAATGGCGAGCTAGTAAAAGCCCCGGGTGAAGAAAACCGTGGATGGATCCCTGGAGATGCCTCCACAGAGTCGCTTCCACTCAGAGGAGGCTGTAGTAGACCGATCGATTTGGCAATACATGACATGACCTCTTCCCGGAGGTCAAAATCCTCGAAAGATGAACTGGCAGACTTCCCAGAATTATTGTCCATCTGTGGATTTCGGGGCACTCGAGGAGTGTTCAGGATGTTGTATGATCGCACAGGGGTCCGATAGATTTCATTAGATATCGTCGATGGAACGAGCAGATCCCCAGCCTGGACCGTGTCCCGGGATGCTCTTGTAAATGGAGAAGAGTGGTTTTTTTTGAGCGATGGGATTGGGACGCTTGGAAGCTCGACAGATGCTCCAGAGGCCCTAGACGAGGCGTCTGAAGAATCTCGTGATTTGGGTCTTGGCGAAGCTGTCAACGGGGTGTTGGTAAAACTGAAGTAGTCGCTCTCTGTGTCGGTAGACCTTCCGTCAAACCGCTGTCGCAGATGCTGAACACCTCCGGATTCGTAGAACGAGGCGGGCAGTGGGTGGCAGGCAATATCATTGATGGCCTTTTCCGTCCTGAGAACCTCACTGGTCAAACCAAGGTACTTATGGGCAGCGTTGAAGGTGACACGAGAAAACCGGGTAAGAATAACTGGAAAATTAGGATTCTAAGTAAAAGTTGACGATCAGAACATTTAGAACTAACCTTGGACGATGTGGCCGGTCGCCTTCGGAAAGTCCTTGGTCAATCTTCGGAAAGCTTCAGCTGGAATGACAGCCAAAGTACTGTCCTCTGTGGCTCGGGCAACAACGCCGCCACGATGCACCGGGCCAGGTCGGACTTGACCAGGGGAGGAGAACGAGGGAATGCGACTGGTAGCGTGGCTAGAATGTGAACCGTCATGAGAGGTGGGGGAGACTGACCCCACCCTCGGTGGCGACAAGACTCCGCTGGCATGGACTGTTGACGCTGTGGATGACACGGACAATGTGCGTGTATGGCCTCTGGGCATGTTCTCGTAATCAAACTGCGAGGCGTCAGAGTTTGCTCGCCGACGAAGGGAGCCAGGGAGCTCTGTGTCGTTCTCAGTGAATTCGTCGGCGATATCGGGAATGTCGTCCTGCCAGCTCATCTTGACGTCCTCGGTGAAGAGACTGAGGATCGTAAACAAACTTGACAGAGTGCCTCCACTTCCGACCTCGTTGAGCAGTTGATAGCCATTCATGTCTTCGTGATCCCACAAACGCCCCTGTTCCGCGTTTTGACCTGTTTGAGCAAAGACCTGCACCATGCCATCGACGACGCAGTAAAAGCTCTTGTCTTGATCAAGAGACATGCTATCTCCTGCGATGAGCCGCCTTGTTTGCAAATGTCTAGCGAGTTCATGGAAAACCTGGGAGTGTGTTCAGCTCCAAGGGTCCGATGCATTACGAACAGACAACGCGTACTGGTTTCTCGAGCTTGGTAAATAGTCGTTGGACGTTAATCGTGTAACACCAGCCATTAATTAAACTTACAAAGCCAAAAACACGGACAGCCTGCAGGAAGTCGTCGAGATAGTTATGGAACGTTGGGGGTGGATCTGAAGAGGACAAGTCAGATACCTCATCGAGTCAATTGACCGCGCTAACCTGTGTTGACATCGGGATGAAGCTCATTTACGTCCGGCTTGACCAATGGAGGTTCCTTCAGCTGGGTATAGTCGTTGAGGTAACGAAACCGTATCCAGTAGTTGAGTGCGATGGCCGACAGGACGAAAAGCATAGCAAAGTTCCAGAAGTTCAGCTAGGGTGCCGAGACGATCAGCGCATACGTTGAGAATGTATCTTAAGCCTTTAACTTACCGTCAAGGTCATCGAGTAGGAAAGGATGGCATAGATGAACCGAGGGAATGTAATAGTGACAAAAGCAACCAGTGCCCTCGTACATGATAGCACCCATACTGATAACGAAACCACACCTCAAGTTCAGTAAATTCCACTAACGTGCTGATTGTAGCAGACGTACGAATGACCCAAAAACAGGCAGATACCAAGCCCACAAGGGGGTGTCTATCGCCAGATTCTAGCACCTCCACTTCCATGGGGAGCTCCTCGATGTTATGTCAGTGCAGAAGAACGTGGCTACAGATGTTGGAGATAACGGGGACGTGTGTCATGCACGGTCTTCACAAGCGGTAGTAGGGGTCAATATTCTAAATCGGCCTACGTCATCATCGCACGTGGCACCAAGTTTTGTGCAAGTTCAAGTTGTGTGGGTAACGGTATGTAGTACAATACTTTTCCATTTCAAGGCTATATATACATGCGGTTTCGACGACTACATTTTTACCTACGGTCAACGCCCTCGCCGCACAGATCAGCTGTAGATAACCGTGCCTGCAACAACCTGCAGGCACTGCAGCACAAGCGAGCCAATCTAGAAGGTGTGCTCGGTAGAATCCTTTCCGATGGCAGATGTGGAAGACGATCCTGATGATACCGCCGCCAGGATCCTGTCAATGTAGTTCGCACCGCTCCTAGCGGCCCGGTTATGTCAACGATAGTCACGCAAACACGGCGAACAAAGAGGACGAACCACTTCTGATGGGTCAACACATCGCACCCGATTTCTTTCTCCTTGCGCTGGATGAGTTCGACGTAGGCTAGCATACCCTCTGTCTTGTACCGGGCAGCAAGTTCGGCTAGAAAGGTAGATGTCAAGCATACGTTATAGCGCAAAAAGGTCAGATACACACCCGTGACCACGGCGTTGCTGTGAAGTCCAGCCAATGAGACAAGTTGAAGGACGAAGCTGAGAGTATCTTTCTAGTGAAGACGAATAAGGGAAGGAAGGCGTAGACCTACCCTTCTTTCGCCAACTCCCAAACAAAGTTCTTCAGGTCGACGTCTACAAGGGTCAGGTCAATAGAAGTTCATTGTGATTGGCGGAGAACTGACCAGAGAACCCGTGTTGGGACCAATTAAAGCTTGGGCTCAGATTATATACAAGCCATCTGAAGAGACAATTTGAAACCTCAGCGGAGGTGAGTCGCGAGACGAGCTTACTTGTCGGGGTACTTCTCTTTGATCTTTCTAGCAAAGTACCTGGCTTGTTCGAGGTCCGGTGCCTTGGTCTCCAGCCACAGAAGATCAGCGTACGGTGCATATGCAATGGTCCGTTTGATTGCAGCCTAAAGGACTGGATTGAATAAATGGGCGTGAACGTGGAAAGGAAGATAGAGGACCTCGACGCCGCCAGTGAAGTGGTAGTATCCCTCCCTGGTACGGGGCACTGTCACCAAATTTCAATCAAGGCAGTTCAAGTCAACAAAAAACTACTTACGATCGCTATCCCAGAAGACAGGTTCGCCCAAGATATCGGCCGCGACAGCACGGGCCTCACCGTTGGACTTGCCCGCAACAGCACCAAGATATGACTTGTAAGCTTCCTCCTTGTTTCCGATGCTCGATTTTTCGAGAGCTTTTTTAACAGCTGGTCACAACATATCAGCGAGTGTGATAGGGATAAATACGCGCACAAACACCAACCTTGATCAAAGGTCACCAATTCATGTTGAGCAGTCCAGTCCTTCTCAAGCTGATCAACCTCAGCACCCGATGCACCCCGAGCCTCAGCGTCAGATAGAACCTGGGCAAGAGACGTGCCTGTCGCGGTGGTACCTAAAATAAACTCATGGTCGGCAACATCGACATTGGACGCGATAAGCCTCCCGCCCTCAGAATCCGTCCGAGCAATCAGGTGCATGGTCGACTTGAGAATGTCCGTTTGGAACCGTGCGGCAATAAGCCGGGAAATGTGGGTGGAAGTCGGGACAAGGACTTTGCCTGCCAAGTGACCACACTAGTAGAAACGTTTGGACCCCGAGTATGTGGATGCATGGCTAACACCGACCTTTTTACCGCCGTGCAGCTGGTCTTCGAGATGGATGCCAGACGCTCCCTGTCATTCACGCCAGATTCATGTTTACTGTAGTTGACGCCAGATAAAGAAAGGTATAGACTGACGGATTCCGCGAAGAGTTTGACGAGTTTCATGACGGCGGAGAGACCGCCATGTCTGGTACGAGGTTATAAGACGTCGCAGTGATGCGAGGATATGCAGTATTCACCCAGTATCAGCATCTGCGATGATAGGTCTGAGGTAATCAATGTATTCAGTCTTGGCTCGCTGTTCAGCAGATAGCGCCAGACGCTCGTCGTAGTGCTTCTTGTCGTGTAACTGTTGCGCGCGGAATAACCGGTGTACCTGGTTCGGTACAGTGGTGTATGGGTAGTCACTACAGCGCACAAGATTAGCGAGGCCCTTCGCGTGTGAATTCGGGACATACCCAAGATCCGGTCCCACTTCGTTGTTGCCGGTGGTTAGGACGCTGGATGCAGCCCATCCCGAGACGTAGACCACCTCTTGGTGACGCGCCATCTGGGTCATTTGCACGGGATCAATAGCTCCCATTGTGTGCACGGGCTTCCCTTCCTTGGCCGCCTTAGTGAAGAGAGCGTGGAGCTTGTCCGAGAGCACCGTTGACGGAAGAGGGAGAACGGGCATCGACCCCTGCTTCGAGGCAACAGCTGAGGCAGAATAGGTCCGCTTTATCGATTCGAACCTTGGCAGGTTAAAGAATTCCTCCATTTCTGCTGTGCGCTGCTCGAACAGCGCAGCCTCCTCGTCGACTGAGGGCGGTTGAAGTGGAAGGGTTGGGACAGTCGATGCTGCCGCGGAGGACATCGTTCGGAGGGTTTGACGAAGGCCAGCTGCCCGGAGGCCTGGTCGAACGGACAGCATGACTTGAAGCTACTCGTCCTCCGTCAAGATGGATCGTAGAATAGCGGATGGTTAGGAATTTAGACCCGGACCCGCGGGGTTCGCTAAATTACCGATGGCATGCCAAACATCTGAATCAGGCAAACAACGCGTCGCCGAACGCGTTTCATCTTCGTTCCCGTCTAACCGCAGTCTCTGCTCAGCGCTCAGCACTCACAGCTTGAATCTATGAACAGTGACTCTGGATTCCAGGTGCCACACCGCACGCACGCGACTCGGACGTCAGACACTTCGGTACTGGAGCGTTCAATTAGATCACCGACGGGTGTCTTAGTCAACGGCTCATTCACAAACCACCACCATGACAATCTCGCACCTTGGATTAAGGGTTGGAAACGTGCAGGAGATGACGGAGTTCTACCTTGCTGCACTCAAACCTCTAGGGTGAGCCACACATTCAGGCAAGACTCACAGCGCGTACCAATTGATGCGTCGTTGCCGCGGCACAATGTGAAAAGATACAAGAAGAGGATGGAGCCTGTTCAAGACGTGATTGGATTAGGGCCATCGCGTTTTGGTGGCCCACCATTCTGGCTCGCTTCATGCCCCAACGAGTCCAAGGCAGATGACAAAGGAGCCAAGCTTCACATCGCTTTCCATGCATCCAACCGCCAACAAGTACGCGACTTTCATGCCGCTGCCCTGTATGTCGTCTCAATTTATCTCAATGTATATCCTCATGAGTGTACAGAAAGGTGGGCGCCACGTGCAATGGACCTCCGGGCATTCGAAAGCAGTACTTTCCGACATACTATGCTGCTTTTGTCCTTGACCCGGAGGGTCGTAACGTTGAAGCGCTGTGTATGAGCCCAGGATTTATAGCGGAGCCGACCCAGAGAAACCTTTTACTACTGGTTATTGGCACTCTTGGTGCTGCGTTGTGGGCTTATTCTCGGAACAGCATCTGAACCCGGAGAGCCATGCCGATGGTCAATTTCTATCCCAACTATGCACCTATTTCTTTCCATATATAATCCTGTATCTCTGTGATGTTATTCTTCTGCTATGCAGTTTTATATTCTCTCAAGCCAGGAGGAAGCCATTGGGAGGACATCTTTCATGCGCTTTCAGTGATCCTGTGAGTGAGGATCCCGTCGGAGCACCCAAGGGAATTGGTCATCGTGCATAATATGTGTAGTATACTAATGCACGTTCAACGGTTAGAATGGACTAAAAGTTAGAAACGCCACCAAGGACAACTTGGCGAACGTGTTAGCAACATTCGCTGACTTCGAATTTACTCAAGATTACAGCTTCCGACAAACCAAAGGTTGACCGCTCCGAGTGCAACAGATTCCTTCACAGAAAGTTTCTATGAATCGAGAGCTGTGCTTCATCTTCTTCCACATTCTCTCTAGAAGAAACGTCCCGTAGACTTTACTTCTCTCCAAAGCCCTAGCTCTTGCTCATTTCCATCCCCAGCATCACCGGTGCCGGCTAAGTATGGCCCGGTGCAATCCCTCCTTTCCTCAACCGCATACCCCCCATGGTGCATAATCGACTGATGCCATTGTAAGGCTGTAGAGCTCACGTAGAGCTCGTTCTGAGTCAATTCTGAGTGCAGGTGTTTGTTTATGATGCTGTCCTGGATCTAATTCGGTCGTCCTTCCTTTTTCTCAACTTCGAAGCCGAGGGGCTGCATTTCTAATGCCACGACGTGCGAAGTAAGTAATAGATTCTTTCCCGACAATGACTCCTTCGCATCCTTTGGCTTAAGCCACCCCATGCTTCAACCTCATGTCACGTCAATGCGGACCACCCCACTTGTGCCCGTAATTATATTCTTATTCCGGGAAATTGACCCACTGGACGCGCTACTTATACCAGCCACTTCTACAGGTCCATGTTTTTCCTCAAGACGATGCCACAGTCCGCCATTACCACCTCTCGGTCCATTCTCATGCACGCATCTCTTGCATACCTTTCTCCGGAACTTCGGACACTCGACTCCATCCTCCGCGACTCCTTCATTGGGAAGCTTATAATTGCTCCGCCTAGACTGCGACTCCCGACAGAGATCCTCATCCTCATTCGTCAGCACCTTTTGCCTACCATCACAACCTCCCTATTCGAGCGGTCGACCCATGCTCTCACGCGGTACGAATCCTCCATTCGCAGGCTCCTCTGTCAGGAATGCCTCTCATACAATCAAGAAGTTTATGGTCCGGAGATATGGGGATGGGAGCATTTTACAGGCGCCTGTGGCTGCAGACGGAAAGGCAGCATCAATGATGGTCGAGCGGAACCTCCACAGCTTCCAGAGTATGGCGACTTCTGGAATCATGACCAGACAGACCCTATCGGGCACACCTGGCTGGAGCTCTACCTTTCCTTCGAGTCGACGCGTCTCACCAACTGTGAGAGGTCTTTCCACTCCATCTGGGACCTTGTCGGCAAAGTTCTGGGTGACCACGGATGTCGCCTCTCGGATGCTCCGACACCGACATCCGGCTATCGTAGCCATTCTATTCCGCTTCGAGGAATGAGGATCTCTATCGACATCCCCACGTCTGTTTCCATTGTTCCCGCGGAGTCCCTCCTCGAGGCCAACGACACCCTCATTTCCGCGCAGACTATTCTCCATCGCGCCAACCGGGACCTCGGCCTATCCATAGCGTACGAAAAGGGCCTCCAGTTGTGGGATCAGCGTTCCCATTCGCGACCTCGCTTTCATTCGAAGGGCCCACTTGACACATCCAGCATTCAATTACAGATCAGGGCCTTCTGCACAACCATTACCGCAATAGCTGTCGCTGCTCTATCGCTCCCTCTCACCTTTGCGACCTTCACATTGACCGTTCTTTGCTTTTATTCCAAGTCACGGGCTCTGAGGATCATGTAGCCACTGCTTCGTTCGGCCCATTCCGCTTTTTAAACATATACAGTTTCTCGTCGCCTGGGTTCACTTCTGGACATTGCCACATCGCTTCTTTTCATGCATCACGTACATACCTTCGAGTTGACATATGGACCTCGCATATCCTTATTTCCCCCATGACTGTGCATCCAGCCCGGGTTACTCCATTTTTAACATTATAGCGTCAGCATGGCGCGCTATCCTACACAACGAATGCTGCATTGCATGATTAATATGATCGAATACTTACAAAATATGGAACTCTTAATATTGTCCGGACGATTGACAGCTCGACAATGATTACCTGTCAAAGATATCAGCCATTTATCCCACATTTATCCCGTAAATTCTGTAATACATCTTACAGTCGCCTCCGCTATGTGGCGTCCATGGCCTATGACTTGCGGTTGAGACGTATAGCACATTCACTCACCGTCTACCGAGTCCAAATGCAAGAACCACGTCGTCGTCATTGACGTTTCCACCTTCATCGATAAAGCGCTCCGGCATCGCCCTATGATCAAAATGAGCGACTGAGCGATGCGCCACACTCAGGCTCCCTTGGACATATCAGACGTTGGGTATGACCACGGAGACTAGAGGACGAATGCCTTGGTTTATCCTTCACAAAGTCGAACACTGAACAGAACATTCTGCATCTCGTCTGTGCAAGCCCTGCACTTTTTGGCAAATTCCTGGAACCCCGTGCCAGGGAGCCACGGAGGGAAGTGTCGAAGAAACGGGAAGATGTTGACAAACATAGTCCCAGGTAAGAAAGCCCCAAGTTTGGCGACTGCTTCTTCGGCAAGGCCCACGAACCTATCCAAAATCATCGTCCGAGATGAATGTTGTGGTCGTACATGGTGCCCATCACGACTGCCGCAGCGAGGCTGTCTCCAGCGATCACTCAGAAAACGAGCAATGGGCACAATCCCGAAGGCACGTACGCATCGGCATGTCAAAGGGGAGCTAGGAAAGACTGAGGGTAAGAACGTTAACTTCGCCCACGCGCCGCACACCGCGTAGGCTCCGCGCGTCGAGGATACTCACGGCCGTTGAAAGGTACACAAGTTCAACAACTCAGGCGCAGACGAAGGAGGGTGCTTTAACAGGGAATTGTTACAACCGGGCTAGTGCCAGACTGCTAAGTAGTACGAGTACAGCGGGAAAGTCCAGAAAGATCTTGGGGCGGGGGAGTCGTCGGGCTGGGTATTCGGATCATGATACCCTGATGTGGGTGGTGGGATAATAGTGGAGCGAGGAGCGAGGAACGAGGAGTGTGTATCATATATGTAAGATAGAGATAGATAGATCGATAGATGAAGCGGACCGAAGACGCTAGAGACGAAGACGAATGTGTGTGGGATAGTTGTTGTGTTGGCCCGTTATGGGTGTAAGGTGTTCGAAGACCCAGAGAACGAAAAACGACAAACGACGAGCGAAAATTCGAAAACCGAAAAGAGGATACTTAGCATTGCGTTAGTGTGTTAGTATAGTGCGCCGCGCGCTCCATCCATCCACGACCGAGTGCGAAGCCCTAAAAGCTCTCCCCGCGCTTCGTCCTCAGGTTCCTCAGCCTCGCAAGCAAATCCTACAATACAGCGCATCACATCAGCATCCCAACAAAAAACAAAAATGCAAAAGCAAAGCCCACCTCGACCTCCTCAGGATCCAACGTCCCCCTCTTCCTCTCATGCTCCAGCCCACTCTCAATGCTCTCCAGCACATCCTTAATAAGCTCCGTATAATCGACGCCAAAGAACTGCGTGAGCTTCGCCGCGCGGCGGCGGCGCATCTGGAAGTCCGCGGCTGGCCGTGCTACCGTGCCCGTGCCCGAGGCTGGAGCGGAGGCGTCGAGAGAGGCGTCGGAGGCGAGGGAGGAGAGGGAGAGGAGGGAGGTGCGCGCGGGGAGGGACCGGCGGCGCTCGGATTTGATGGAGGAGGCCGTCGAGGGGGGTAGCTCGGCGGCTGGTCCGGGCGCGTCCGAGTCGGTGGGCGTGCGTGTGAAGGACTGCAGCTGCTGCGAGTGGGCCGGGGCCGGGGGCGGGACGGACATGTCCCCGCCGCTGAGGTAGACGTGGAGGGACGCGAGCGACTCCTTGTCGTCGCGGTCGATGATGTCGTTGAGCGAGTTGAGGGACTCCTCGTAGTGCGAGTACACTGCGGAGGTGCGTTTGCGGAGTGTGTGGTCTGTGGCGCGGGCGCCGTAGTCGGGGTGGGAGTCGCTGGGCAGGCCCTTGGGGAGGAGCGCTTTGTTCGACTCGGAGGTGCCGGGGCGGCCGTCTTTGGATTTGTGCTTGGAGGAGGAGTGGGTGTGCTTGTGCTTGCTGAAGGAGCGGTGGGCGTTGCGGCTTGAGGCGCTGGGTTCGGTGGGGGACGTCCACCCCGAGATCATCTTGTGGCCGGTGGCGCCGATGGAGGGCGAGGGCGCGTAGTGGGTGTGGTAGAGCGTTTGGGGCGGGGCGACGCCGAAAACCTGGTGAGACGGTGAATAGTATGATCGCTACGACCGGTAGAGGCATACCTTTTCCATCTTGTGCGCGCGGCGGACGTTGATAGCCTTTTCCTTGAGGTCAAGATCCTCCTTGATCCTATCGACCTCGTCGCTCCAGGAGGAGCTGTACGCGGCAGCGGAGCTGCTCCTCCTGCGACGCAACCACGCTTTGTGCTTTGCGTCTTCGGTTTCCGGCACAGGGGACATGGCTTTGTCGATCGGCGGGAGAGCGGGCTCGCTGTCGTTGAAGCCCAGAACGAGGCTGGTGGGGACGCGGGAGCCGAGGAAACGGTGTACTTTGGCGAGCTTTTCGCGCTTGCGACGGCGGATGTCTTCGGCCTGTTCTTCGGGGGACATGTTCTCGAAGAGGGACTGGGCGTCAGGTGAGAACGAGCGACGGGAGGACTTGTTTTTCGGCGTGGCGGGGTCATCTGATAGATCGATGAAGGAGGTCGGGGAAGACGGGCGAGGGGCTGAGCTGATTTGGAGTGCTGCGTGGACAGAGTCGTCATGGTCATTGGTAAGGGGTGCCGAGTGGCGCCTGGAGTGGAGGTTCATATACCGCAGAGCAGGCAGCCAGTCGGGCTCAGGCTCGAGGTCGGGGAGCTTTCCTGATACGGAAAGGGCGCCACGGTTGTGGCGGCCAATGGGAGGCAAGACAGGGGGTTTGGAGCGGGTTGACTCGAGAAAGGCATCGGGGTGCGGGGGCTGGCCAAAGACGCGGGCTAGTTTGCGGTTTTTGCGGACCAGGTCGGATCGTGTGGCCGGGAGGGGCGAGTGACGACCGGTGATGACGGGTGCGGAGGGTTTAAGCTCGGCGGTAAGCTCAGGCTCATTCGTGGTCGGTGACACGATGTCGACAAAGGACTCGGGTGCGTCGTACATGTGGTGCGGGTGAGAGTCGGACGAGGCCTGGTATATCGTGCTTGAAATGCTGACTCTGTGGCCGTCAGCCGTCGACGCCGGGCCGTGGCTCGAGCTTGACGACGACACCGACGATCGCCGCGACCAGCTTCCGTGGGAAAGCAATGCTCGAGGCCCGTCACTCATCTCGCTGTCTGCTGCACATTACTTAGCGTTGCTCTGAGCCCCTATCTCTGCCTAGCACGCACCTGGCTTGGGCTTTATGTCCTTGAGCCTCAGCAGCTTTCCTCGCGCCCGTGCTGCCTTGTGAGGCCGCTTCGTGTCAGAGTCGAGCCCACTCGAGATCGACGCCTTGGGTGCGATGCCGAGCAACCGGTTGCCACCGCCAAACCCACCTGCCAGTGATGCAACTCCACTGTTTGAATTTCCTCCCAATCCATCACCGTCACCGGCCCATTCTGGCGACCTGCTCCTATCACGCGCTCTATCATTATCAACCAGACGTGGGCCTGGGTTGATGTACGGATTTTCATCTGCACTGCCCAACCCCGCTGCCGCACTTCCGATCACTGCCCATCCCGACCCCGTCGACCCCGACGTCTCCACCTCCTGCATCAACGGACTCCCTATTTTCACCAACGTCGGTTTCACAGTCACCCGCGAATTTCGCCTCGGCGGCGGCGGAAGTCCCGTATGCCCAGACACCTCGGCGGTAGGCGATGGTGCAGCAGACGAAGCGTACGGCGCCGTCCACACCCCGCGCACCTTTTCGTCGTACTCGAGCAGTGCGTCCAGATTCGGCGAGATGATCAGCGGGTGCCCGTTCTTCCCGGCCCCGTCCCAGATAACCTCCTGCCCCCCGTCGATAGTCGTCCGCACGAACGTGCTCGTTGCTGTCCTTGTCATTGCGTCCAATTCGAATATCTGCTGCTGCAAACACACTTACTTAGCTCACTGTGAGCATGAAAACAGGAAACCACTCACCTCGGTGTTGTCTGTCGGGACTCAGGACCTTGAACCTATGTATGTATACCCACCACGTTTTACCTGTCGTCTCTTGGCCGGATTCCAGCGCTTATCTTGCGCGCCGCGTGTCCTTTGCCGTCCTCGCAAATCTGATGCGAACCTTCCTGGATGGGGGCGCCGTCTCACTTCCTCTGATCAACACGATGTGACGGGGATGGGACGCGTCGCAGCTCCGAGTCCACAGCCCAGTTGGCTTATGGATATGTCGTCAGATAGGCAGAGGCCTTTTCATAGCACGTAAGTAGATTAAAATATGTCGTACTCAGTGAGTGTTAAATGGATCCAATTCCAATCCAATCTGAATATTGTCTGATCATGCCTACACAGCGTTGGCCGCCCCTGCCAGGGGCGCTTCACGACGCACGAGCTCACACACCCCCACACAGCGAGGTAGCCAATAGGAATGGGGGGCGCCAGTCCAGTGGAAATTGCCCTCTCCTCCGTAAGGACATGCGTACGGGTTTCTGACGGCATATGTTACATCTAACATGTTCCCTTGCCGCCCCCAAACCCCATGCAGAAGAGAATGAATGCACGGAATTACACCACCTTATGGCCACCCCAGGGCCCAGTGTCCACTCAGCACTGTCACCCGACAGGCACGTAGTTAGCGTTTCCCCGTCGGGACTCTGAATTTAGTGAAGGCGATGCGTGTACATGGCAACGGGGGACGCCCGCCCTGGCTCGTTCGTTCGATCTCGATTCCGACAGTCAATCACTGTACCCAGGTCCCACCACCATCAAACCAGTGACCACCATACTGGCTTTACAGGTACTTATATGTAGGCTTTCATTTACCTACTTATATTACAGCGTGATCCCGCCGGGGCTTATCCCATCTACGTACCGGCAGATCAAGCTTTCAGCTTTCAGAGCACATGCCTGGACGATCTCCAGGCGGTGCGCCCTGGAGGCTGACGTCGGGAGCGCGAGACATCAGTAGACACCAGATAATCATAATCTGATAACCCCTGGACATTTGGAGACTGGGGAAGGCACGGAAAAGGGGGCCTTGATCGACGCCCGCCCGTGAATCATGGGTCTGGCGTAATGGCATAATGTCAATGATACTTAATGGAAGTGCATGCCGTCGCTTTAGAACGTTGGTGCTAGGCGTACGTGATCACGACACGTACTGGGGTTCATTCTGTTGCCTGTGTCTCTTCGGTGAGTGTAGGCTTTAGGAGATAAATAGGCGATACCTTTCGGCGATACTATGTGAGGTACTTACTTATGTTTGATAGACTCCACTTGGTCCCGGGTGCACGACGAAGAAAGGGCTGAGCTTGATTGATGAAAGGTGCATGGAGCGGGGTGTGATGCAAATGCAAAGTGATACTGTATACATATGTACAGACGTCCTCTCACACAAGGATATTATTAAAAAAAAAACATAAGATCTAACCAATGGAAGTACCAAGTTTCAACCTACGCCTGCACCTGTCCCTCCGGTACCTGCGGCCGCCGAGGGGGCAGCGGCGGGGGTGGATTCGCCACTGCCGCCCCCGCTGATTTCGCGGCCGGGGGATGATCGGGGGTACTAGTCCCCTCCTCGTCTTCTGTGGGTTCGCTGGTCGTGGTCGTGGGAGCGATCTCGCGGGAGAGCCGCGCCGCCGTCGCAATCGACTTGAGCGTCTGCTCGGCCGTACTGGTGGGCGCCGCCGGCGGCTCGGCGGTGGCAGGCGGGTGGGACAATGTGAGCGGCGTGGAGCGCGGTGGGAGTGGTGGGGGCACGCGGGGCTGGTGCAGGGGATGCGGCGACGCGGTGGAAGGAGAATGATAAGAAGAAGGGGATAGTGAGATGCTGGCGTTGGTGTTGGGGGAGGGTGATAGAGGAGCCAGGGTCGCTGTACTAGTAGATGTGTCCTTTGGCCCTTCAGTGCTGGCATCGGCCCCGGCGTTATGATTATCTTGCGATGATGATGATGATTGTTGGGAAAGCTGTGGTGATTGTGCTTGGGACTGGGACCGGGATTGGGAGGTTTGGGACTGGCCCTGCGGTTGATCCCCCGCAGCACCGCTCTTGAAAAGTCGGTAAAGGGACGACGATTTGCCCTCGAGCGGAACCATGGACGGTGGCTGTGGCGGTGGCGCATAGCCCATCGACATGATTTCGCCGCGATGGCTCGCATGTATCCCAGGGATCGTCATCGTCTTCGCCTGGGGCTGCTGCACGTGTATCGGCTTCGACGGCGGATCTCCTTCTGTGGTGTTCGTGCGTGATACTGCTGGCGAGGAATACCGCGACACCCCGTCCCCCACGGGCAGCCGATTCGACTGGGACGAGGACGCCGAGTGCGCTGAGGTGGATAAGGCGACACTCTCGGGGTACGATGACGCGCCTGCACCGTCCTGGCCCGGGGGCGCAAGCTCAGACCAAGGGTTGCTCAGTGCCCGCGCCTTCCCTCGTGATCCCTCCGGGATGAGTACAGGCATCGAAGGCGACGACGACCGGCCGAGTGAGTCGCCTCCGTCCTCCGAATTGTTTGCGCTCCCCACTCCTCCATGGCCGCCCCTGCCCTTTCGTTCCGCCACCGCCGCCCGCACCTCGGCATAACTCGCCCTCGCCTTGCTCGCCACGCCGAAATTGACATCCGGCCGCAACCGCGAACCGATGGCAGACCCGATTGAGCTGTGGTCAGCCGCGTCGTCGCTGTTCGAGTCTTTCCGCATGCCCCAGTTGACACCCCACTTCCGCATGGCCTCCTTGGCGGTGTTGCTGAGCGCCTGCTTGTCCCCGGCGCGCGACTTGAGCGTCGAGAGGAACGAGTTCGGGCTGGATGGGTTACTGGTGCCCCCCGAAACCTTCCTGGGCGTGGGCGTGGGCATGGACGTGGACGAGCCAGTGGCATCAGGTACACTCTTCGAAGAGTCGGTGGATATTGACTTGGTGTGATCGCGCTTGGTAGAGTGCTGCGACGAGGATCGACGGGATGCTTGGGGTCGGAGGAATGCACCTAGTAGTGAATCGTCGGTCTCGGGAACTTCATGGTCTCCAGTATCGGTGTCCAGTGCCTCCTGAGGTGTTGATCGAGACCTCGGCGCGCTAATACTCGCCTTTTCTGATTCGGTCGAGCGTCCACGGTGAAGGCTTCCGTCATCCTCGTCGTCGAGAGAAAACGAGCCTTTTGACGGTGAACCTTCGCTTCTGACGGAAGAAAACCATGAGCGACGACGGTTTTGTTTGACAGATGGTTCGGAGGTCTCTTCCTTGGAGGCAGTGGTAGTTTCGCGTGCGCCTTGTGGAGCTGTCGTTGTCGTTGAGATATCTTTGGCGGAATGCGATCCTGGTCCAGGATTTGCTGCTTCAGCCACAGGTGCAGTATCCACAGATGCCGGAGCAGAAGCGGTCGACACTGCGTCATCGTCTCCAACATCAGACTCGGTAGAGAGGGCAACGGATCGCTCATGGCGGGAGGCATCTCCCCATATTCCGCCACGATGTTCATGCTTCTTGCTGTCGAAGAATGCGATATCATCCATGTTCGGCATCACAACCGACTCTTGAATCTTAAAAGACATTATTAAACAGCAAGGTCGTTCTAGTACAGGTCTTCACTTACAATTTCCTTGAGCCTCGATTCAATGGTGCTCGTAATCATGCCCCAGGTAATTTGTCGGTCGCTGACGATAGGCTCGACCTCCAGTACCATACGCGGTGTTTGCGTGAACGCATACCAGATGCGGTTGCTGGGCGGGCGCTTCACCTTAATTAAAAGGTTGCCTTCGAGCTCCTTCAGAACAGCAGCAAGTACTAACTTGACGGTGTAGGATTTGAACGTCCCAAGGGTGATATTCGCCGTGGCCTCGATTGTGATCCGGAATTCCCCTTTGTACGCAAATTGGACCTCGATCGATGCATCACCCTCCTTGGTGAGCTCTTTCAACATGGGCTTGCTCAGCGTCGGAGCCTTGTTACCAACAGATACCTCGGTGACGACGATGTCGGCCAGGAAGGTTGGGCGCTTGACCTTGGAGAGCTTTTTCATGAGTCTATCGATGATATAGGCCTCCAGTTTGTGGGTCCGGTAATAGCTGAAGAATATACGGCCAATGAGAGCGTTGAGCCACCGAGTGGGAATGACGTCGGGTTGTTCGTCCAGAGTAGACACTAGATGGTTCATGTCGGAGGGCTGGAATATCGGCAAGAGCGGCGCAAGAGAAGGGGTTTTCGTCGGGTGGTCAGATCCGTGAATCAAGGCAAAATACCAGTCCTCCATCTCAATGTTCGAGCGAACGAAGATGAACCAAGGAGTCGATGGGTTAAGAGCCTCTTCTCTAGTTGCCTGTTTCACCTTCAGCAACTTCTCTCGCTCCTTCTCCTGCCGCCTCGGGTCCGTCGTCTTTTTCTCCACCTCTGCGTCTATATCTTCCCCACTTAGCGTCATCTCCCTCGTCACGCTCGGCATGTATATCTCCGAATCCCGTTTCTTGGGCTTTAGGCAAATCGCATTTCGTTTCGCAAATAGCTCTCCGTCCGGGAGGCCCTCCGGATAAATCACCACGTCATGACCACCCAACTCCACCGCCACCTCGCATTCAGTCATCTCTTCGTCCTCGTAAAGATATAGCACCTTGCCCTTCAGGACGACATACCACATGTCCTTGGGTCGTGAGCGCTTTGGATCCTTCGATCTCGCATCCAAGAACGAGCGGACAACCGAAACATAGCCTCCATCCGCAGCTGATTCCTCGAATGTCCGACGCATGGTGAGCCACCCTTTCCGTGTACGTGGTATGTCGTCTGTCTCGATCGCGACAGTTGGTGTCCCTTCGGTGTCCGACGTTGAGCCACCCGCCTCGGCACCCTCTGCCTCAAGTCGTCCCCTGGTCTTCTTGAACACGTCGACCTCACCGACTGGAACCGAGGTATAGATGCTGAAGAATATAAGACCGGCGACCACAAGAGGAATGAACGTGATCCCTCCGAGGACATATGCATAGAAGAGCGCCTTGAGAGTCATTACTGGTCCGCCGCCAATACGCAGGAGGATATTAAGGTATGTGCTCTGGCGTGAGAGCGTAGCTGGGAGACAGCAAGACCAAGTTGAAATGGTCTCTGGGGTGGCGGAGAACGTGGAGGGTTCTGGCAAGATGAGAGGTTCACTTTTTGGGGCCAACGTCATGTCATGGTGACCGAAGTATTCACGCGGATGCGCACGTGGCCGAGTGTGGCTATGTCCGGGGTCAGGAATTGAATTCGGAACCAAACTATTTATCGTCCTCCTCGCGGTCTGCTTCCGGAAAACCTCCCTCTGAACCCTCTTGACATGGTATATATCGACCGCGAAGCAGCTACCGATGATGCTGGGGCGTTTTGTGGTGCATGGCTTTGAGACTAGAGTACACGCATGTCTTCAAAGTTCAAAAGTTGCACTGACCATAGCCTTCTACATAATCAAACTCTATAAATTGAAATTACATGATGAGAGTCGAATTACGCATTCATTCATTACGGCCGTGTCGATGATGACTCCAGCAGGTGAACGCAAAGCAAAGTACTTTGTGTCTTACTAGGGTAGCAGCTGCGCGCGCGTGTTTCCTTTGTTTTATAAGAGACCGAATTGAAGGCTGGATGAGACAAGAACTGTGAGCTGTTCTCCTGCGCTATTCTGGAAAGGAACACAAGTTGGCCTTGATCCTCAGCGGCCAGAGCTGAGATTCGCGGAAGACCAACTGGAGAGTTATTATGTCGTGAGTCAGCCCAACGTGAGCTAGGAGTCGCGAGCATAGGACGGGCAACGGGTGAAAGTTTTTGGAAGCGCCGGGACAAGCGACCGCAATCAATCATCCGCGCAGGTTAATTAAATTCGGATTACCGCACAACGAATGAGGGAGTACTGGAGGATTTTTGTCATTTGATACTGCGCCACCACGAGTGTCGAAGCAAACATCCCATCCCACAACACGTTTTTTAACCCTGCTAGCCTGTCAAACAAAAAGATACGTGCTAGTCAGCCGCGCGTAACGGGATGGTGGGAGGGTAAGAGGGATACTGGGCCACCATATGTAGAAAGCTAAAAGGCTTGCGGGCGGTTGCAGTTGAAAGTGGTGAACCACTTAAGGATGTTTGCACTTATTGAAGACGACTCCGACTCCGCGCCTGCCAGGCCCTGCCTGACTATATTGACCGCAAGCTTTTCTCAAGAGGTCATGTCAAACGCGTCTGATGACGAATACGCCATGTTCGATTTCTCCGAGTTCTCTGCGGAGGACCTGGCACAGATAGACGCGGATCTTGTGCGCAAGGCGCATGGCCAACCGCAGATCACCATCGAACTCGTGCCCGAGCTCAACATCGATTCACCTGATCCCAAACCCGGACACGGACCAGGGCCTTCTACACCACCCTCTGTGGATTTGCTCCATGGGCAGGGAAACGCTACCGGCATCCATCCAGGAAAGATCGAAGATAACTCTAAGGCAGATCTGGAATCCGTATCCTACAGCTCGAAGGCAGCGGGAAAACGACGTGCCCTCCCTGTGGACTCGGCGCCTCTGAGCCCATTAGCAGAGTTCCGATACGGTGTGCTTTCAGTGACGGACCTCGCGTCGCTCGCGTGGTGCGAAGTGCAGGTTGACTATGGGCTGCGCCAGCGGCGCTCCCGGCCGCTTGCGACACGCCCCGCGTCGTTCGTGTCTGCGCAGGGGAAGGAGATCTTCGTTGAGAAGGCAGTTGCGGAGCAGAACGACAAGATAACGAAACAAGGGAAAGTGCGTTACTCGATGGTCGCTTGCTGATGATCTAAATTTCGTTGATTTTTTTGGACAGATGGTCCATAAAAACCTGGAGCGCGAGATTTGGGCGGAGGAAGTGCAGGTGGACATCGCCTCGGAGGAGGAGAAGTGGGCTTTGCGGTGTGGGATGCATTCTTCGTTGATTATGGAGTTCCAGGCTAATTAATATTTCGTTCAGTCTTGTCAACATGCTTGCGAGCTTGCACACCATCGTTCTCGAGGGATTTACTGTGAGTTTCTGAACACTAGTACGCTACGCAGACCTGGGGTGTGAATCTGACAACTGTTTGTTCGTTACACAGCGCGAAATGCCTGTTATCGGGATGTTGCAGGGTCAAGTTGTGGTCGGCATCATAGTCAGGGCAGAGTGCTTCAGTCGCGCATCGATTTTAACATCCGTTTTTGTAGGATGAGGTTGTGCGTCGACCTGAAGTGCGATCCTCGCTGCAGAAGCGCCGAGGTGGTTTCTCTCCGAAATCACCTGGATCGAAGAAGTTACGACGATCAATATCACCACACCAGCCTTTGATATACGAATTCCTGCCGGTCCCTCAGCAGGACAAAACTTCAGACAATTCTAAGAGCGCCTCGGACCTACTTGAAGACGAAAAAGCATCTGCGTTATTTTTAGATGAATTCTCGACCAATGCTTCTCCGCCCAAAAATATTTTGCACCTCATAGACACGAAGACTAGACGCGTACCCACTTTTCCTTCGCATGAGGACACCTTACCCTCGCGGATACAACTAATGCTTTACCACCGCCTATTGTCGGAGCTGATCTCCACGTCTCCTCCCTTTGACTTTGGATCCCTCTGGAAGCGTCTGGATGTGAATCCAGCGGCCTCATTCTCCGCCACATTCTTGGTTCAATCCGGGCTAATCTCAGAGAACGAAACATGGACATCTTCGTGCCTGAACGACCTCGTCCAATCCTGGGTACAAATGGTCGAGGCTCTTGATATCTCGGGTGTCGACATGGCTTTGAAAGTTATCTATCGCGCACAGCCCCAGGGTCAGCACCGTAGCTTCAAGAATAGAAAAGGTAGTGGGAAAAAAACCAAGGCCCAGAATAGCCTTGCGGCGCAGGAGGACCTTGACCTATCCAATGCTATTGAAGCAAGCTTGCGTGATATTTCTCGGAATACTATCGATAGCGCTGTCGACGCGGAAATCCATGGGGCTGGGTCTTCAAAGATCTCAGGGCAAGACGTGGCCTTGGTCATTGAAGACGCGGACACACCCAAGCCCAAGACTCCCCATTCTCGTTCGTCCGTGGGCAGGGAAGCCACGATCAGCAATGTAAATGGTGAGCGTCAGGTTTTGTTGTCAACATGGGCTGACTTTTTCCAAAAATGTAGTTCCCGTTAGCAAAACACCCGGGATTCAACCGTCTGACCTAGACGACGACCTGGACATCCACCACATGCCGGTTATCGGCACCAAAGAGTTCAGATACGACCAACAGATGCTGAGCGAGCACATTACACGGGCACTAGACTATTGGCACAGGAGGAGGGAACCCCAGGGAGTATCAATAGAACATTCCAGGAGATGCAGGTGAGTTTAGCTGCCTCTCTGTCCTGAGGTGAACATTCTGTTGATACATTTTCTCAGAACATGTGAATATGAGATCAACTGTGAATGGAGAGAAAAGAAGGCATTGGAGATACAAGAGCGTGTACGAGGCCGGAGATGAAAATGAATGTTTTGAATGCTCTTGTTTTAGGGGAAGGGCGACAAGAAGTCTAATACTGCAATCCAGTAATGAAATAATGCACCGGTCAGGCGGCTCAGGCCTGGTCGCTTAGAGGATGACCAGATCCCCTGTACATGAATGGCACCAGAATACATGCGAGTCGTCCAGAAACTGCGGTCGATACCCTGGCCGCGAATGTGAATGAGAGTGGCGTGAATGGGATGTTTCAGCCACGGAGCGCACAGGCGAGAGGCCCCGCACAGATGATGCGCGAGAAGACGGCCGCGAAACTGGCACGTCGACCTCGCTGTCGATACGCGCCTTGAGCATGCTCAAGCTGACCAGACGTTTGTGTCGCGTCTCGGCTGACATGTTCTGGTCAAAAATCGAACGGACAAGGGGGGGTTGATGGGACCCAATCGACGACCGCCGAAGCTCGGAGTTGCGGCTCGCAGGTCGCAGCCCACTGGGAACAGGAGAGAAGGAGCGTTGGCCAAGACGGGAGGACGGCCGTGGACGCGCAAGTTGATCCTCGAGCGCGCTAACCTGCTTCTGAAGCGCGTGCGCTCGCGCATTGGCGTCGTAAACGGAATTTTCGAGAGCGCGAATTTGGGACTGTGCGGATGACAGATCGAGGGCGTGCTGTTGGCGGAGGGAGTTGAGGAGCTCGTCGTCGAGAGACTGAGGCGCACCAGCCGGCGGAGAGACAACGGCTTGGCGCAATTGGGCGATCTCGTCTTCCCGCGCGCTAAGGTCAGTGCGGAGAGATTCGATATCATTCTGAGCATTTTCAATGAACTCTTGGCTTTCTTCCTGTGAAGCAGCATCGGTATCAGAGGTATCATAAGCAACAGAACGGTGTCAGACCTGAGATTGGCGAGAACGATCCAACTCCGCGTGCAGGGCGGTCAACTCGTCTCCTTGCGCACTCGATGAAGCAATAAGACGGTCAATCTCTTCCAGCCGGCGAACAGTTTCTTGATGGTGGCCGGCTCGCTCTGCTTCGAGGTTGCGCAAACTGGCAGTTGCGGCATTGAGTTCTTCCTGAAGATCGGCGTACGCTTTCTGAAGCTCAGAGGTGTCCGATACAGCCAATGAACGTTCCCTTTCATAGTGCGCTATCCGCTCCTGTAGCTGCGTCTGCAAGTCTTGGTTGGCTTCTGTCTCCGATTTAAGGTTGGATTCAAGATGCGAAATCGTGTCTCGAGCATTCCTGAGGTCACGTTCCAACGAACTGATAGTCTCCGTCAATTCGAGTTTCGTGCCCGTTAACTCGACGATCTTTGGTCGCATTTCATCGAGTGAGCGCATGAGATTGGTGCCCTCCGCCTGTAGGTCCTTCTGTGTCTTCTCAGCATCATCAGCGCGCCGTGTGGCAGCTTTGAGCTGATTCTGCACGGTATGTAGTTGACGGGAATTGGAAGCGATGGTTGCTGATGCCTGCACGAGCTTCTCCTGTACCTCAGAAAGGGAGTTCTGAGTAGAGTCGGCAAGGGCTTCGATCTCAATTTTCTCCTCGGCAAGGGCGATCTTCTCAGATGTGACTGTTGCAAGCTGCTCCAGCACTGCGGTATGGACGCCTTGAAGTTCTGAAAGCTTGACCTCCAACTCTGAAGTGATGCTGGAGTGCTCGCGGTGTTTTGTTTCAAGTTCATCTCGTTCTGCTCTCAATGTCGTATGAGCCTAAAGAATCTTGTCAGACATGAACTTGCTTCGACATCCGTTTGACCTACCTGCTTCAACTTTGAAAGCTGGAATTCAAGCTCATCGGCACGGTCCTGGGTATTTTGGAGCGAATTTTCCAGTCGCTCAACCCGATCGTCGTTTTGGATTTGTTCTTCCAGCTCCCGTACCCGACGTTGAGACTGTTCAGCATCATGCTTCGAATCATTCAAGGAGGAAGTAGTCAGGTGCAGTTCTCGCTCCTGTATACAACTCGTACGTCAGTAAATTGGGTCTGGTTGCAAAAAATTACACGCCTTTTCCCGACACCGTTCAGTCAATTCTTTCTCATTCGCCTGAGATAATTGTATGACTGTCGCGGATTCCTTCTGGTCCGCTTGGAGGCGTTCGACTTGTTCATTGAGAGTCCTGAGGTTGACACGCGCTTCCTCTAAGCTACTTTGTAAAGCATTCGCCTCTGTAGAAGTGCAAGGCGGTCAGCAATAGCCATAGGAAGGGCGGAGACAATTTACTGGCTTCAACATCGCCCAGTCTCTCGACCTCAGCCGTGAGAGAAGACTTCTCCGAAACGAGGAGAGATATCGTCTGTTGCTCGTTCTGGAAAACCTGCTCCTTCTCAGCCTCCAAATGATGAAGTTGTTGTTCGAGCTCCCTGGCTCGAGTACGTTGTTCTTCAAGTGAAGTCTTAGTTTGCCGTGCCTCTACTTGCGTTTGTCACCACAAGGTTAAGAACACTCACTCGACTCCACATCCTGAAACCGCTTCACCTCAGCTGTCAGCTCCGCACTTTCCGACTCTAGCGTGGCTATTCTTGCGTTGAGCTGTACTTGCTGCTCTTCAAATGAGGTTTCCAGCTGTTTCGCCTCTATCCGGCATTGAAGCACTCGTATATGATTAAGGAAAATGCGAACGCACTTGATTCCGCATCCTTCAAATGCTTCACATCAACGGACAATGTCGTATTCAATGTCTGCAAGGCATTTATTTGACTGCTCTTCTCCTCTAATAAGCTCTCCATTTGCTTCGCCTCTATTCATACGTGAGTGAATTGTATACAGATAAATAAGTGCACGTACTGGATCCCGCAGCCTTCACCTCAGCTGACAGCGTCTCATTCTGGGCCTGCAGGGCAGTTAATTGACTGGACAGATATTCACGCTGGCTGGGCGGAGGAGAAGATACGGCCGCAGCAGGCGGCGATGCGACAGCTGCAGGTTGAGGCGAAACAGTGGGAGGTGATGTGGATATAACCCGCGGAGGCGGTGCCGGCGCCCGAGGTAGAGAAGAAAGCCACGACGTGTCTGAATCGTCTTTAGTAAATCTAATCACGCATTGAACGTTGTACCAGGCAATTGTGATCAGTATGCTGCACAGGAGCAACGCGAACGGCGAACTGCACCTACACGTCACCCAGGTCCCGTTTATCTTCCTTTGGTCGCTCTTGTAGTTGGGGTGCAGGAGATGACGTCCGTGAAGGAATCACGGGAGACGCAACGCCAGAGTTGACGGATGACCCGCCAGCCTTCTCCCGCTGGCGCTTTTTCAGCTATGAAAGTCCGGGGTTGTGTGAGCGGGCTTGGTGGTCTGCATGGGCTTCACACATACCATCACCTTGGCTCTCGCTGCCTTTGCAGCTCGATCGGCGTCTGACATGTTAGGAGGGCGGGCAGTTGAATAGGTGGTTGTAGTGGTCAGTTGCAGAAGCAACGTTGAAGGAGGGGTTGACCGGGCCGCGAGCCAATTTGTGTTTACTCGTCACTCTTCCAAAGTTCCATTCCATTCCAAAGTCACAAAATAAAATTGCCACTATATACTTACGAAGGCCTGAGGAGATAAAAGAACACAGCTTAAGTAGCAGAATAGCGAGGTTTGGATACCGTGACTATGGGACAGGCGTAACAGTGCAAAGGATTCAGAATAGTAAGGAACGACACTAGGCGACCATTCATTGTGGCTTGAGTGGTTCGCAGGTGGGAGGTGGATATGGAATAGCAGGTGCGATGAGAAGACATAACAGGGATGAGCAGAAAAGTGATTTTTGTCCGAGGGACATGTGGGGTGAGAACTGGTTAAAGAGGATAAGGTATATATATGGAGAAACGATGCTGAATTCCGCCAGAAGGAAAAGACTAGGCCCAGACCTGTAGAGCGTTGGTCAGACAGGTGTTGTAACATGGCAATTGGGGGAGCATACCCGCAGAGTGCTGTCCCAGGAGCCTGTGCACAGAGCCATACCATCTGTGCTGACACCGAGGCAGCTGACTCGGTTTTCGTGGCCCGTAAGGACACCAACACGCTCGCCCTTGAGCGTGTCCCAGACGTTGCAAGTCCAGTCATCATAACCACCGAACAGAATGCGGCCAGAGATCGAGAAGGCAACGGATGTGATACCACAGAGGATGTTATCGTGTGTGAACGCGTTCAATTCACGGTCAGCTCGGATATCGAAAAGACGGCACGAAGCGTCGTCTGAGCCTGTCGCGAACGCGTCCCCATTGGGGAAGAACCTGTAAAGGATAAGAATGGGATTTGGGTTGGTGTAATATCATGTGACATACTGGACAGCATTGATGTCTGATTCGTGTCCAGTGAAGGTTTGTGTTGCACGACCGCTGCGAATATCCCACAGTTTCGCTGTTGCGTCGCAAGCACCAGAGACAAAGACGTTCTGGTTGGGGCCAAGAGACAAGCTAATAGAAAGCGCTGTCAACAAAAAAAAGGTTAGCCGAAAAGAAGAAAAGTCAACCCACCTCATCACGTCGCCAGTGTGGTCGCTAAATTCCACCACTCGGACACCAGCTTCAATATCCCAGAGCATGCAAGTCATGTCGCCGGAACTTGTCACGATTTGTCGGTCGTTGATGAATCGGCAGCAGGAAAGATAACCGGAATGTGCGCTCAATTCACGGGCCCCCCTGGCGCTCGTTCCATCCTTGTTGTTCAAGTTGTAGATGGAGCAAATGTTGTCGAGACCGCCACATGCAACAAAGTTGCCAGATGGAGAGTAAGCGCAGGTCATGACCCAGCTTGAGCGGAGAGGAATAGCGTGGACTTTGTTTGTTGTATAGGCGTCCCACACGATGAGTTTGCCGTCTTGGGAAGCAGATACTAGATGCCGCCTGTCCGTTGCCCAGTGCATAGCATAAATCTTGGCAAGGTGGCCGCGGAGGGCTCGACGCGGCCGCATGACGATCCGCGGCAAGGCATCGACTTCTGCAGCCATGGCGCGCACTGGCGAGCGCTCATTGTCAGGAATGCCGGCACTGATGAGCCCATAAGCCAATGAAGCGCTTACAGCTTGTGTCCGCTGACGACTCCTTCTTTGCACGAATCTTTTCCTTCAAACTCTCCGCCTCTCTGCGAGCGGCCGCAATCCGCTCCTGAATGTCACCTTGATTTTGAGACATGGCTAAACTTCACGATTCAAGGAAAGCGTAGGGAGAGGCTGTCAATGAGACTCTGTCAGTAAACGATACGCTGGACACCGGGAAGTCCACATACGATTGTTGAGATTGGAGGGAGACGAGGGAAAAATGACAACACAGGGGGGTTACAGTTCTTGCTGATAGGGACCACGTAGCAACCAGAGAAGTTGAATGGTCAAGCTGGACGTCGTTAGGACCTTCTTGTGGGTGGTTCGTTAGACACGACGATGGGAGGGGTGTTGAACAGTGGGAAAGGAGGATTTGAGTGGACGGACTGTCTGGTACTGATGGGATGATCTGACCATTTGCTGACCCAGCGACATCCGCAAATTGCCGCATCCCCGTCTGCCATAATCCTGCGGGCCTGCGGGCCAATGCCCAGGGCCACAGTGACATATCCTCAACCTTCGCCTCAAGCTCCTCCTCAATGGCCAATGGCTTTAGGCTCTGACCATCTACATATTGCACAGGTTCTACATACTTCTGATTTTTTACTCCTCCATGTGGGCGGCCACCTGTCCGCGTCTGATGCCATCTGCTTACCTCCATCTTTGCACCCAGGAAATTTCACATCAAGCACTTACTGCACAGGCTGCGCATAGTGCCACTGGTCTCAGCTGATACGTATACTCAATTTCCTC
Organism: Asterophora lycoperdoides; assembly: GCA_018850815.1. NCBI lineage: Eukaryota > Fungi > Basidiomycota > Agaricomycetes > Agaricales > Lyophyllaceae > Asterophora > Asterophora lycoperdoides. The sequence goes on from JABCKJ010000011.1 coordinate 60,328, forward strand.
CTTTCTGCACCACACTTTACCCCGGGTGTATAAAGAACGTTCAACGGTTCAAAGCCAGACTAAAATCCCTCTTATTTAAATTACATTTACAATATGGCGAATGCTAAGCACGTGCCTTGATAAATATAATACCACTATCAGACCACTATACTTAGCAGCCTGATAAGTAGTAGCCTGATACTTATAGCAAACTCCTCGTTGGAATTCGAACCTTCCTAGTCTTACCGGGCAGTCAAACCATATTTCGCCGGTTCCTGCCGGTTCTCGGAAGCAGTTCATTGACTGATTGAAGCCCATGTGTCATGTACATGTGTCCGGAGTTGCTGAAAGTCACAGACGACGTCGACACACCTATGGCCACTAGTGCAGCACAGACCTTTCGACGTCTGTTTCTGACGATTGTCTGCGCATGATACTTAGATTGTGACGGTTCTATATCACTCCAACAATCGCAATCTTGACGTGGCCGAAGGTCAGGCACCGACCATCCCCGAGCCTCTCATCGAGATATCGACAGATCTAACATAGGTAGATCTATCGACGCACTTGTGGCGTGGCGCAATGAAATCCTTGACGTTGCGGCTCCTTCTTTCCTCTTGTCCTGGGGCCGCTTTAACTGTTAACTGGGGTTAACCCTTGGCGCTACATGGGTATGTTTTCTATGTTTTCACTCGGAGTGCCTGATCCACCGAATCCCTGACCCCCTCATCTTTCCTTGGCGTTGTCCCTGTCAGTGAAGAGTGCGCTTTCCCCAAGTGGACGTTCCACTATCGGCGATAGTTGTCGTGGCGTGCCTGTCCCCAGCCATTTTGAGGATCCCGCCAGAAACCATAGCTGGCACTGGTTTGACTTGATCTAAATGCCAATGGCCCTGTTGCCTTCTGGCTTGTTAGATCCTACTTGTGGTTTTGATGAGATTCGTGTGCCTGGGGACTTGCCCCCATTACATCCCTCTTGAAATGCCACGCTAAGTAGGGAAACAACCATGTCTTATCTCTCGATGGTTACTGAATACTAGGAATTGGCCTCACGGCTTCGGGGATCTGCTTGAGTGTTCTTCTTCAATGGGCTTTGTCGTTTTGGGCGACTTACTGGGCTTTCATTTCCGTTTCGCCGCTGATGAATAAGCATTTTCCGATAGTCCAGTGAGAGCAGTTATGACGCGTGGCCAGACATGGCCATACGACTGCGGCCAAGACGGGTGTTCGCTTCTGAGAACCCTGACGATCGGAGTTATATGCTGGAACTACGTAGGACCTGTTGATTTCTGCTGTATCAACATGAAGGCTGCGGGCGGAAATGGCGCTAGTCAAGCTTAGATCGTGAACGACGAGCCAGCTTGACGCTTCTCGGGTTGGACGATTAGCCGCAGTCCGCTTCTTGAGACTCAGTCAGCTACCCACCGTGGACGTTTTTCCGTAGTAAATGCTTCGTCCCTCTGTTTGTGGCGGTCAGAACGCTCCTCCCCCCAAAAAAATGTCTACTAAGCAACGAGTGCGGAAAATACTATCATGTTGCGAAGAAGCTGCAATACGGCTCGTCAGGACCTCGACTGGTTTCGATTGCCGTTGTTCTCATCCGATGCGCCCAGTATCTCGGAGCGCCATAAACGCCTGTCGCCCAACCACTCTTCAATGAAAATATTCCAGACGCACTGTGCAGTAAAAAAGTATTCCAGCATTTCAGGAGAATTTTCGCTGTAATCTTGCGATACCTGAGTCCTGAATCGTGTTGTATTTCAATTTATTTTTGTTCCGGGGGCCATACATAGCCTTCTTCCTTCTGCTTTTCGTCGCAGTATTCAAATTGCACTCTATGTGCGCCTCGATGTTGCTGCTTTCAGTCGCAAGAGTTCCCGGATATCGAAGACTTATCTTGGTGTGCTTTCTATCTCTTGTCGTACAATCGTCTCGGGGCGCAGTTATTGCATTACTAGTCTTCAATTGTTCCACATGATGTTACCTATAAGTTGTGGTCGAGTACCGTAATTCCATTAATTACGATACGAATACAGGCCGCTGTATGTTGCCCAACTTCAAATAATGCTCTTACAACAACTGTTCGGGCCGTCTATGCTCAGTCAGGAGAGAGCATCACCCGTCGAGCTGTGATCACACTAAATGCTAGTAGTCTTTTGCACTTCCCATAAGCTTCAACGCCTCTCAACCGGGTCTTTAATCCCCTAAACTCAAGAAAAAAAAACAAAGCTATCGATGTCTGCTCAATCCAACAGAGGTACGGATGGATAGTAGGTCAAGCGCCACATCATAACCTTTCTTCGAAAGGGATTGATTATATAATCAATTGCCTTTTGATTGAATTTATGAATATTTACCTGTACCTTGCTGTTTCATCCAACGCGAACTGTTCCATAGCACCCACGAAACGCGACTCCAGATCGCCGCCGCGTCGTGGCATCCTCGTGCCTTGGTATGGTTTCCGCCGCAGCTCGACAAAGACCCTTATGGAGCTCTTGGACGTGTCTGTAAGTCTGGCAGGAACGACGATCCTGGTCGCAGCTCGTCTGCAGTTTTTCCAGTCCACCGTGACAAGGTGACAAAGGTCCCCGTCGATCACACCTTTCACCCTTCTACGGCGTGCTGTGGTACTTAGCGCCGATTTCTGCAACTTGTTTCGTGCTCTGGGCTGATTGCGAGTTGAACCGTGAGCTTTTAACGGGGTACAGTTTTCCGAGCCTTCTTTCATCGGCTTACAATGAATTACATTTCATGGTTTGCTAATGAATGAACGCCAACGAGGTTGCTCGTCACGTTCTAGCTGCAATGCACACTTCAACGTGATCGTATAAAGCTCTGGCGTGTTAGAGACTAAGAGCTTCAGCTCAGTCGAAAGATGTCTTCAACAGGTGAATCTTCTACTGGTCATCAGTAACAGTGGGAGCTAACATCTTTGGCTTCTCTCAGGAGGTAGCTCTGGTTTGAATATTTGTAAGTTGTATCCTCGGCGGTCGAACTTCTTCTCAATCTCAATCTGGGTTAGATCTTCAGAACAAAGGCCAGCTTTCGTCACTCAGCTGGCAGGACTCGACGTCTGGTCCGAGAAACTCTCCTACTTGGACCTCTGTCTGTAAAAGTAAGTAAATCCATTTTTCTTTAATCAGACTGGGACGCATTCATCTATGGTGTTAGTTAACGGTGTGCAGCGTGGAATGGGTACTGGTACCCACAAACATCTTGCCAGAGACAGAGCAGCAAACGTTGCTCTGAAATCACTGACCGAAGAATCCGCACGGGAAGATTCCTCCCAAAAATGATTTTTTTAAGAAAAGCTGCGCATTATTTATTCTTGCACTGTTATTGTTCTGTGACCATAATTCTCTTCATCATATGAGTATCCTAGTCCCTCGAAAGGATTCGTAATCTTTTTCCAATGGAAAGATGACGCGCAACTCGTGGTGGAATCCTGTTTAGATGTCTGCCAGAGATCATCTCGCGTCTTCAAAAACGACATGGCCGGCCCGAGCGCAGTCTCTCTCATCTTCAACTTGCAGCAACGGTCTCCTCGTGACATCGACTGTGTCGCGTATGGCACGCACAAGATGGTGATAATGTTGGCTACGGAGTTTTTTTTCGCTTGTCCGAGCCGTGTGCGCTTAGACAAAACCTCTTGCCTCCAACTCCGTGTAGACGTCCCAGTTTAGTTTTCTGGGGAATCACACACAGACCTGGACGTAGAGTAGCATTGGCATCTACATCGGTATCAAACATCACGTCACCAGCGACGGGCGCTCTCGACATAAATAATGCGCTTACACTGTTCACAGAAGCTCCGCTGGGAACGATGTAGTGACCAGCTCCCGGGAATGTGCTCTCCGAGGGTTCCTGCCATTCAGTTTGGCAGAGTGTGCCTGCCGTTGTCCTGGCTTTTCTTCTGCCACTACCGCCTCGTGGATCTCGATATGTCGACAAAATCCTACCCCTGATGCTTTCTTTCGATGACGCCACTGGCATGCGCTGGTGACACCAGGGTGCGGATACCGCACCCTGGTGTCACCCGCCTTCCGCTTTTATCTTGAACTGATCGCCAGTTTGGGGATCATGACGGGGATTCAATCTTGTCGGATAATCTGCCACGGCGGTAATCTATAGCTGTTTCTCTGAAACGTTCTTTGCTCGTCGAATGGTGCTAACACTCATTAATCGAACGCAGATTCCAAAGGACGCCAGGATAGTCGCACGAGAGCCCTACAAAAGGACCACTGTCTCCACATGAGACAGTCAACCTCGCTCATCCCCTCCCGGCGAACTCATAACGATGTCGTCGAGTACGTCTTTTACCCCTTTCCCTGAAGATGCTCTAGTATTCATCGATTGCTTCAGCTACAAACCCTGCCACGACGTTACACAACAGTGGGTTCTCATGCAAGCTTGCCTCTGCAACGTCGCCGATCTGTTCCCCTAGTACTGGCCAAGAATGGGCAATCTCATCTTTTGAGCTACGCGGAATCATCGACAGGCCCATCGAGTGAAGCGGTGTGGACAGTCCAGTGCAAGAGTATGACCCTCTCTTTTTTGTCGACATTCGCGATTGCCTGAACGACGAGTCTCAGTTGCCGGCGCTGTCAAAGGGGTCGGTGTTGCATCCCAGAAAGCGGCAGCTAAACAGGCTGCGGCCAGGCAAGCCTTGGACGTACGATAGTTTCTTTCAAGTTGATATCTGTGGCCCAACGCTTACCCAGTTTTTCAAGTCCCTTCACCGGGGTTGACTCCCAATTACTAACGATTAAACAACGCTGTATAAATATTGAACAATTTGCCTTTCTAACACTAAAATCTTTATTGAGCTATAACTACCTCTTGTTATCAGAGCCATGTACTTACTAGTCAATTTTCGGATCGTTTGACATTAAATACGCAATTTCTTGGAAATCGGTGCCGACCTTGGTTGTTAGAATATATATAAAGCAAAGACATTGCTTTTTTCAATTTCTGGTCCTGGAGGTTGCTTCTAAATCGTGACAATGCATATCACTATATTGATATTGGTGGCGTCAAAACGTTCGGGACAAGCCTTCTGCCTGTGACCTCCAGGCTCCAAATTCTCATCTGCGGCCGAAGCAACAAAAAGGTCACTACATGTGTGTGTGTACAAATAACTTTTTCCCTCAGCCAGTGGGTTTTTCTTCCTGCCACCCGTCCTGCCGCGGAGTTGCAAACAGCCAAACGGCTTTCTCACGATCATGAGTATTTCGAAAAACCAAGTTTAAACTTGAAGTATCCATTATCTTCAATGTTTCGACGTGTCTTCCCATACGTCGTTGCGACTGCTACAGGTGCTCTTTTTTGCGTTTGCAAGAATCACATCTAACTCAAACATCAGGAATTGTCTCTGGGGTCTACATTTTCAAGCCTTTGATCCTTGACAACGTACAACAACTGGATCCTGCGTACGTGAGGTTTTTCCTGGGCCCCATATTTGACATTGAACCTTGTTCCTGAAGAGTAAATCGTACCGGAAACGAGAGAGCACCCGGCGGTGATGTCTCCCGACTACATAGCACATCGAAGGTCAACAACTCACCTGACAAGTAATCAAATGTCAAGATTTCTACCATCCTGCTTGCGCGTCAGGTCTTACTCCATTTGAAACTTGTTGGTACTTGCCCACTTGACAATACGCACCGTGTCCATAAACTAAGAAATTCCAACTGCTAATCGCCTACACATGGAACTAACTAACTATCAACCTCCATCGCCCCATGAGTCTCCGTGCTCCCATTCGGATCATTTGCCCGACGTTCCCATATCTGGAAACGGGAGTCGGCGAAACATTGCAAGGGGAATTGGTCAGACAGCGCGTACCTGTAGAACGGTCTCTCCCAGAAAAATCATTTCTTTCCTCGTTTCCTCAACAATCAAATCCTGGATCATAAACCACTTCTCGCTCTCGCCACCACCACCGGCGGACCGGAGATGTGCCTTCCAAACCGTGTTCTCCTTATCGCGAGTGGTCCCAGCGACTGACTCATGGGTAACATTCGCGATCAAATCGTAAAGCGTTGATAAACCAGTGGGAGGAGCATCAACGTCTAGGAGCGCGACTTCGTTGGCGTTCAAGTTGACCGTCAAAGGCGAGAAACTCACATGGTTTGAAATCCAATCCCCGCAGAGGGAAATTGACGATAGTCGGATTTTTCTCCTCCACAAAAGCATTCTTGGTGAAACGCTTGAAGTGGAGGATGATATACTGCGGTAATCGCTTGCATTTAAAACGACGAAGTTGTCCAAGCGATTCCTTCAAGGTGGAAAGTGAGGAATTTTCTACGAAAACATACGATGTTATATGTTATACACCCACCTGCGTTGTCTGGCCATCGTATTTAGCCAACACGGAGTGGATGCTCACTTGTGGAATGATATTTTTTTCCACAGCGTCTTGAAATAAAGGTGGAGGGGGAAGATCGACGGCAAGAAAGAGGAAAGGCGATTCTGACACCTTGATATCTGCGGAAAAAGAGAAAATCATAAATCATGCGAACGCGAGAGTCCGTCGCAACTTACCTCGATCGATATCGAACCTAGGTTTATCATTCTCGCCGGCATCAGGCCTGACAAGGACCTGCTGATTTTCAACGCGTAGTTCGCCCTGGAATGTGGAGAAGATAATGCCTGTGAATGCTCAGCATATTGAAGGCGAGCTCGAGCAGTTATCACGCACTGGAATTTTTCCTCTTTGTCCCCCCTAGATCTTTGTGCAGACGGTTTAGCACCCACCCAAGGAATTCGACTGGGTCTCCTTGCTCTTCTAAACGGAACCTCCCGGCACTCGCCCGATTCACCTCTTGCAAAAACTCGTGTGGACTGACTTGACTTTTGAATAGTCGAGGATTCCAGACTTTTTTGGCTAGACCAGCAAATCGCTTGAGGAGTTCCGACTCTTTGCCACAAAAGTTGGATAGCAGGAGAAAGTCTCGTAGAGGAGGGATATGCAGAAGGGAATGTATGATAACGTTCATGTGGTCATTCCGTTTGATGTCATTAAGGCCGACGTATCCGGGGAGATAAGGCTTGTTGGCCAGGTCGTATGAAGGCTTGGTAAGATGGGCGGGCGAGGAAAGAGTGGAGACAGAGCTGGGAGTAAACTTCGGGGTCAAAACGTATGAGATGTCCTCCAGAGATGGGTCAGACACTGGATATCCATCGGGGAGAACATAAACCTGGGAAAAAGTCAGACGAAATACCGTGCTTCAGGAGCGCTAGCCACCTTCGTAGTTTCGAGGTTAATGAAAACATGATGATCTTCGTGTATCGAATGAGAATAGGCATAGGACTTGCGACCTCTCCCTTGAAAGTACTTCCCACACACAAGACATCCGTATATGTTGACATTCGAAAGCGAGACTGAGCAGACTTTCTCGAAATCAAAGTCAAGGACAGCGCGATTGATCTGGAGAAATATGAGCGGATAGGTGAACGCGACTGCAAAAGTAACCTTGCCGTATCGAGGTAAAGGTCCGACGAGCGAACCTCCTCCGCTGGCTGGACCGTTTCTTCGTCCTCACTCTCCTCCTCCGGCACATTGATTTCCGAAATCTTCACCCTCTTTGTCGGCCTCTCGGATTCAACCTGAGCGCCTTCTCCACTGCTTGCATGATCTGAGCGTTTTGGGCGCGTGTCGACCATCTTGAGGGTCTTGTGGAACGCGGTGGGGGATTTTACGCGCCCACTCAATGAATGTGATTACGTAATTATTATAAGTTCTCGAAACAAAATTAGGTGCCACTTCCGCAAGCTTCGTATGTTTCTAGTTCGACACCCTGGCTTGCGTGCCTCTCTGCTGAGTGGACGCCATGTTTCTGGTTTATTCGAATCCTTTAGGTCATTCACAAGCCAGCCGAATCCTCCCCTAAATCTCGATCCTGCCTTGCAGGACTTTCTGAAGGATGGAGAGATGTCGCTTCTGCAGGGCAGCATGGGAAAACACTTCAAGGAGCTAGAAGTTGTCTCGTTTGAAGGGGAGTCAGAGACTTGGAATCTAGAGGTCGACGAGACGCTCTCTGGCCATTCCTTTGAACGGAAGTCACCTGCGGCCCTCTATGGAAGTCAACATATTGGCGCTGTTATTCTTCCCAATCAACTTCAGAACTCTATCAATGCGATGATAGCTGGTGAGTTCTCGTGCGTATGAGCTGGGCCTGTACTTAATCAATGTAGAGTCGAACAAAGTCCAGTTACACAGTGACGCAAAACGGCTTTTCTTTGACGAACAGGGAGACCAAGGATCTGGAAATGAATGGGAAACGCATTACGACCCCAACAACTACCGCTCGCGGAAGCAAGCGCACCGCCATGCTGAACGCGACGGCACGGCGTTCGCCACCGTTGCCCTGCCCGCTCATTACTCTGCAATATTGTCCGTCTTCAATCACATCAAGCGAAGGCTGGAACCATCATGGCGAGTGGAGCGAATTATCGACTGGGGTGCTGGTACAGGCAGCGGACTTTGGTTCGATATTTTTGCAAATTACTATCATTTTCGCAACTAACCATTTCTCAACAGGGCCGCTCTTCACGCCTTTCAGAACCCCAGGGTCACACAGAGCGAAACTAGCATCCAGGACAAAGAAGTCTCTAGCTCGTCCATCGTGACCTACCTCGGAATAGATAAGCGGGAGGGCTTGGTGTCTATCGGGAAACGGCTCTTCAAAGGTGAGTAGGCCGCCTGTTGCGACTCCCTGTTAATTCCAACTGAATATTGCCCTTAGGTGTCGAGCTCGGTAACTTGAGCATGTCCTGGCAAAAGTCGTTCAAGGAAGATGATAAAATACGTCGGTCTGAAGGCCACGACGCTGTTGCGTTGTCTGCCTTCATGCTCACGTCTCTGCGAACTCCAGAGATGCGTAAAGCAATGGTCAAAGAGATGTGGGAAAGTGGGGCGCACCTTTTGGTAAGGCATTCGCCGCGCATACTTCGGTTTCTGACCAGTACGAAAGGTACTCGTCGATCAAAGCACGACAGCTGGATTTGAAGCAATTGCCGAGGCTAGGGAGTATCTGCTCAATATGGGTCGCAAGGAATTTGAGGACGTCGAGGCGGACGGATGGCCCCTCCGGGGGTCGCATGTTGTGGCACCGGTCAGTCTATCATGGCGTGCCTTTTCCAACGAATTTTTCATTATCTCAAAACAGTGCCCTCATGATGGTGCGTGCCCGCTGCACCACCGGGGATCAAATCGACTTGTCTGCGGATTTTCGCAACGTATCCAGCGTCCTGATTTCGTTCGCAAGACAAAGCATTCGAGCGTTGGGCACGAGGACATTGAATACTCATACGTCGTAATTCGCCGAGGAGAAAGACCGCCTCGTGCAACCACGAATTTCGGAAGAGTAGGGGAAGTCGGCAGACGAAGCTTGGACAAGGAGGCTTCGTCGCAGGCTCCATTAAAAGAGCTAAAGCTTCACAGTGAAAACGAAGTACCAGCCGACGCTGCCACAGAGAGGGAGAGGCCACCTTCCCCGGTTCCTGGAGACCTGATAGTCGAAACAGGTCGCGAGCCTACGTCCCAAAGTGAACTAGAGGAAGCCTTGAGGCTGGAATCATACAGCTGGCCGCGCCTCGTCTTCCCTCCTCTGAAGAAAAGTGGTCACATTATCCTGGACAGTTGTACACCAGAAGGCGCGCTATGCTTAATGCGTATTGTTTGACCTAGGCTAATCTCTTTTGACAGGGAAAATTATGCGCCTGACCATCCCCAAGTCACAAGGCAAACAGCCTTACTATGACGCGAGAAAATCGAGTTGGGGAGACATGTTCCCTCATGCACCTAAAAACCCCCCTCAAGAGCGGTATCAGCCCACTAGAGGCAAGCGTGAAGGTGGAACGACGCCAGCTAGAGGTTCAGATATTGGTAAGAGAGGTAAACATACATCTGGCAAGAAGGAGCCTATCAGCTATGAAAGCCTCTCAAAAAACTTGCAGGAGGTGAGGAAGAAGTCGCGGAGCGATCGGGTCATGGGGCGATTGGTGAATATTGAATGAGGGAAGTTCTAATTCGCATAGCTAGACATGTTTTTGGTTTTCATTGCTCCACTCATTTCTGTAGCACTAGTCAAAGCTCTCAACTCCGTTTCATTTACCTCCTACCTACCTATATGTATAACTAATAATCTATTATCCGAATACCTGGTCCTTGCCTCGAGCTGAGCATCACCTTGGCAATATTCGTGACTGGACAAGGGTCAGTGTACAGAATAAGTTGGCAGCACACAACCCACCTGGTTTAGCGCCAGAATTCTTTGCCTTCTGGGCGTCTCCGGCCTCTTTGGTGTTGCCAGTGACCCTCTTCACAGAAGCCATGAAGTGACGGATGTTTTTGAGCATGTCCTCAACAGGAAAGTTCATCTAAGACCGGAAGTAAGAGGTGAAGGACACCGAGTGCAAGAAGGGGGTCTTACCAGTGCTATGGGCATATGAATATTGCCGGTTTTATCAGCCCGCCACTCGCTGGTGCCACGTATCCGTTGAATGTATCCTGCGATGTCGTCGGTCACTGTTCCACGTCGTTCCGAAGGCATGAGACCTAGAGGACCGAGTACTCGTCCCAGTTTGGGCGTAATAGCTCTGATTAGGTCAGGCGTGCAGAGAATAGTCGTCGCCTTGAAGCGGTTGTTGATGACCTAGAACGTGCTCAAGTTCCCGGGAATCTTGGAAAGAAAGGATGGCACTTACACCGTCAATCAGCTCAGGGCCTCCCACAAAATGAGCTCCAGCTTTCTTTGCCTCCTCCGCTTGGCGACCTTCCGCGAAAACGAGAATTTTGTCTTCGCTCATGGCCTTCGCCTCCCGAGGCAGGTTGACTCGTCCTTTCGGAACCGCTACACCATTCTTGATGTCAGTCTTTATATACAAGTCCAACGTGGAGTTCGGCGACGCGACTTCAACAGCCTGTGCACTGAATCAGTATTTACGCAAGGATTGGAATAAAAAAATTCTTACACGGAGAACAGAAATGGCATCTGACAAGGTTAGGAACTCAGAACGGTCGACAGATTTGGCGGCCAGCGCGGCCTTTCGTCTTGCCTTCGCAGCAGCAGCCTTCTTGGAAGGAACCCGAATCGTCGACTGTTTCTGGCGTTTAGACGCAAGGAGGATTTGCGTCGTGGAAAACTGCCGTGGGAATGTGGCATTCTACACGAGAAGATGGTTATGGGGGCCTACGGGCCTAAAGGTTGAGAACATACAGCTCGTTTTATCGAAGGAAAGCATTGACGACAAAGTGAGAGTAGACTTGACATTGTGTCAATGAAGTGAACAAACTATGCTGTAGTCGTCGGAGCCGTGGGAATGGTGTCCTCAATTGGACAGATTCAAACTCCGCGACCTTGGTTTGTTCATGGAACTTGAAGAATCGCGACAAGCACAAGTAAGTACTATGGATGCTACTGTCAGAAGCCCTTGGGATGCAAATATCGTAGTGATTGAGCAGGTGGAGTACTCAAACATGTCGCAGGCGGATGCGAACTTGCCTTCTTGTCCAGGACGATAGGCTCAGGGGAAAAACTGGCGAAGGAAACAAGAAACGCAGCCCCCAGGGCTGAGTACAGGGAGATCCAACCGTCACCTCCGAGAATGCATCACATGTTCGAATTTCAATTTTTGGATTCTAAGAAAAGCATTGAAGTCCACGAGGCCATCCGCCACGAAACACGCAATGTAAGTGTAATCCCTCAACTGGGCCTGGGCAGGGATCCCATATATTGCTGAAAGCTGCTGGAAGCAACACTTTGTCACAGAAGCTAAAAATCCGCACGATGAGATGAAATACCACTGGTTGACGCCCTAGTGGCACGATGCATGCGGAGCTTGCAGCTCGAGCTAGCTCAAGCTCTAAGATCGTTGAAGAGACATCGGTTTACCGGCGAATCCAGGAGTATGAGTATCAGGCAGGTGTATTTGATACCGCGTTAGAAACCATGATCGATAGCGGTGATGAATTTTCTGTGGTGTACAGTAGCATCACAGTAGCATCAGACTGACGTCGAAGACTTGCGTCATCGCATAGCGTCAAGGAGTTCTGCTCAAGTTCTGCTCGTAATAGAGAAGGTGAAAAATTCGATAGAAGGGAGGAACATGGGCAGCACGAAATTTATGAGGCCTGATGATTGATCCACTAGTAATTAATTAGTTGTTCACGCAGTGTCGCATATCCCAACGGTTGCCGATCGATAAGCCTAGGTAGACAGGGCAGGGTAGAAAACTGTAGGAAACAACGCGCCAGGACACAAACGGCTCCAGCTACCGGCAGGTTGGCGACGGACTGAAGAATGCCACACGCGCTTAGAGGCACAACTATGTCACAGCCCCCAAAAGCGAGCGGGTGTGGTATCAAGAAGTATTCCAAGTGGCGAAGGCGGTCGGAGATCCCTGGGAGGTTGCAGGAGTAGTTTCAGCACTCCTTCAGAGCCTTTCGTGTTTCGTGCTGGCTTCCAGGGAGAGGAGTCTGCGCCGCTATTTACTGTCCCAGTGTCGGAAGTGTCAGTGGTTAACATCTGAAATTCGAAGAGGCACTCAGTTCAGCTACACACGCAGTGCTTCTCGTTGGCACGATCGGAATGCCTGCGAACCGTATCAAACAATGCCGCTCCGCTGTGATCAGTAGATGGAGGGAAAAAGGGAAACAAATAGCCCTTTTATGTTAATTAACCCTTGGCAGAGAATATTATGTGCCCGTGGGAAACTATTTAGAAAACTTCCTCCAGCCGTCACTTGAAGTTGACACTTCCAATGTCGACCGCGTTGGTCGCCCGCTGCAGAACCGTGCCCGCTTTGCGCGTCAATCAGACGTCCGTGCGCACATATGCCGTCCGCCAGGAGGCTGTGGGCGACCCCAAGAAGGAGATCATCCGCAAGGCCTTATACCCCGGCAACATTCGCAACCGTGCATCACCCACTGGTACTTGGCGTCCGGACGTAGCCAAAGCGCTGCAGCACGCTATTCCATCGGTTCAGGCGCACCATACAATAGAGCGCGCGTGGCTACTTCACCGGAGACACATCCGGAAGCAGCGGGAAGCAGAGTTGGCAAGGAAGTTCGAGTGCATGAGGCAGGCGATGGAGGAGCTCGAGAGGGTGGACAGTCGGCTGTACATGGAGGCGAACAAACCGGAGGACCCTAGGGCAAGGACTGATGCGGAGCGTGAACTGGCGAAGAAGTTGAAGAGCACGGAGGTGCGGACGCTGGAAGCCAGAATACGTGGACTCTTCCCGCGAGAGCTACGTGTGCCGACGGACACGCCCCCGCGTTCGGGATGGAATTACGAATGGAAACCCTTTCCCCGTCCTCTCTGATCATTTACTGTGTGCGTTTTTTCGCCCGCGAGTGTGTCCAGCCCCGCTCACCGATATTAATAGCTAGCTAATCTTATACTATTTCACTTGCTTTTATGGCTCAGACGTGTCCTCATCCCGAAAATAAATTGCAGTGCAAACGAACGAACATATACAATATACAGTAAATCTCAACCGGGGATGATGAAGCTCTCACTCATAACAGGATCAACCAACCTTCCGCCCGAAGTCTTACCCACCACGGCCCCATGCACAGCTTCAAGCGCCTCCGTCCATGCGTTCAATGCCGCGTATCTCTTCTTCTCCAAACTTTGTCTGATGACATGCGTTGGTTGAAAGGGCCATGGATCAAAGGGAAGAGGGACTAACTTTCGGTCAAGCTCGAGCCTCATGCCCACTTGGTCGATACGACCCTCGACTTTGCCTTCAAGGATCAGTCCAATGAGGAGCTCCTCAACCTCCTCAATCTCGACATTTAGTTGCTGTTGAAAATCAGTATCAAATACCATGTAGTTGTTGCGGAACATCGTACTTTTGCGAGGAAAGAAAGCTCGAGACGTGTGTAAGGTTTGATCAGGTCAACCAGATATTGTGTGCGCAGACTCTTGAGAAGTTCGCCGATATAGGCGCGAATGAAGGTGTCGTCCATAATCGTCGACTGGTTGTCTGCATCGATGTTCATTATAGAACACGAGACAAATAAGATGTACACACCCTTCAGAATCTTCTCGGCAGAGTGTACCTCTCGCCGCTGGTATGCATCCACGAGGTCTGTCATCGCCTTGATCTGAGGATCCGTCTTGTAGCTGCAGGTGACAACCTGAGATATTAGAGAATGGTGTCTGACGAGAATAAACCTTACGGCTTCGTTTCTTGACTGTCAAACGGGTTGACCTCGCTTCCTGTTAACATGTTTGCCAGCACAAGGTACTTTAGAACCTGAATTCGCTGCGGCGACCCAGCCTCGTCGTAATTCCGGAACGATTCGAAGAAGTCCTCGCTCGCGCGATTCCATTGACCTGCACGTTTCAGCAACAAAATCTTCGGATTAAGGAATATAGGCCTCACGTTCTCCCATCCACATTTTTCCGCCACACTCCTTGATCACACCCATGATACGAGGATGTGGAATCGCAGAATGGACGTCATTACAGGCGTTATAGATTTCCTGCCGATCAGGAGTGACGATGTGTATGGCGCCCAAGTAAACTGGTGCTGACCTTGAGTTTCTTGACGTTCCGTGTCTCGTTATGCATCTGAATCTCCAGGGCATAAATTTCTAGAAGTTGCGTTCCGCGCTGCGATTGATCGTCCCCCTCATTGCTGGCCGTAGCGGAATGTAAATCTCGGATCAACTATGCATGCAAATGACTCGCATTCTCAACGACGCGACACCATAAGCAGCGTTGCGTACCTTGGACAGCCTTGTGTACTCCTTTCTGTCCAGCCATAATTTGGCAAGTTTCAAGTTCGTTTTAGCGGACAAGCGCTGGGCGTATAGTGAGCCACATTTAAACAGCTGTGCGAGACAGCGTTGCGCACCTCATTCTTTGCGTCCTCCAAAGCCGTTTTCGTCACTTGATAGAACTTCTCCAACACGTCCACCTCCACGGCGCCGCCCTTTCCACCACCAACGTAGTCGAGGATACCGTTGATCGACTTCTCCGAATAGTTGCGGGTGACGGCCGATTTGGTGTACGTAAGGAGTTGGGTGTATGTCTGCAGCGCATCGCTTGGTCTTCGCAGTGTGAGATAGAGAAGCTTCGTTGACTGTTTGAGCGCCTTGAATCCCCTTCAGGCGGCAAAAATAATGTGAATCTGAAACACGCGGCATGATGTCTGGAAGAACGCACCAGTCACTCTTCTCTTCCTCCTGGTCTACGATTGCGCGAAATTCCTTGAGAGCATCCTCTGGGTTATCGTCCTTCTTGGCTGAGGCATGTTCAGATACCGATAATCACGAAAAACAGGGGATACGCACACTTCGCCTGGTAATACATGTTCTCGACATCCACGCTCCCCGACTCGTTCGCGTCGTCATTATCGGAGTAGTCGAAGCCATAGTCCTGTGTATATCATTCATATAGTCCTTATCGGCTTGAAGACAACACACTTCGTCATCGCTTCCTTGCATATAGTCGGCATCATCGTCATCCATTCTGAGAACTTGATGTAGAGGTGATATGTAGCTGTAGATCAGAGGATTGATCAGAGTTCCATTCCCTACAACAAAATGAGTGGATATGCACCGGTCGTGGGGAGACTGTGACTGTGTAGATCAGAGGTCTAAGTGGCGAGGACCAGGACGCGCCAGGCTCAGGCTTGAAATAATATTAACTTCAGAATTCGCCTTCAATACACGTGCCACGCGTTGGACGCAAATAAAGGAAGACAGAGCGACGCGCTGACTCCGACGCGGCGCCCGCACCTGTAACTTATAAGTAAATGCCCAGGTCCTGCAATTGCTCAAAAAATGACATCAATATCGATATCATGAATCGCAACAGCAGTAGAACTGAAGTATACGGGTTGCCGGTCTAACAACTCAGATGTCGGGCGCGACCAGCCCCTTCCAACGACCTTTAAATTGTAAGCTGTAGCTACGAACTTTCAGTAAGGCGCGCACGGCTACCTCTACGGTCCTAAAAATGACTGTTGGAAATGAAACAAGTACGTGCGGGTAGAGAAATATTTTTTGGGCTAGCAGTAGGCTGAAATGGATAATCATAACTAATCATAATCGACCAGCTGAGGCGATCCAAAACCGAGTCCGGGTTGTGGAGCGAGCATTTGAACCGAGAGGCTGAGCTCTGAGACCACCCTGAGACAATGGACAACAGTCGTCGCCATCGCAAAAAGACGAAGTTAAGGACGGCCTGAGTGTATGGCTATCCGAGATTGAAAAGGATTGAAAGCAGGGGGCCTGACAACTGTCCGATACCGATACCGTGGCGAATTATTTAAAGCTTCCGTGCGACCCACGTGGTTAGGCGTGAATTGAATCAGTGCGTGCCATGGCGAATGTACGTATTCGATCCAAGATTCCAAATTGTATTCCAAGATACGAACGCGAGTCTTTGTCAGGCTGCGAATCTCATGAACCTGGATCGAAGGATTCAAACGCGCTTGTTGCTTTCTTCATGACTACCACCGACTCTCCCATACTCACCTCTCCTGGCCATGCCAGCGGATTCTCCTCTAGGTCCAGGAGCAGCACGAAGCTTAACGACGATGTTACGAGCCTCACTTCCTTCAACCCCTTCTCGGAGGAGGATGAGAACGACCAATCCTCATACACCCTAGTCACCTCAATACTCTCTCGTATGAAGAACACCCTATCGGCCCCCCTGTCGTCTACAGGACCTCCATCATCAATCGTCAGCCCAGCGCCTACACCCAATCCAGGGATTGTATCCGGAGCCTCTGAGCTGCGGAGGCCATCATATACAACTTCTCTAACGCAGGGGTCCGGCTTCTCTTCAAAATCAGGGGGACCCGAGCGCCCATTCTCATTGGCAACGGCGCCAGCCCAGGTAGCCCCACCACTCGTGTCTCTCACACCGGCCCAATCGGAGGTCCCAACATACAGCGTTGAATACGATCGGTCACCTTCCCGGAGTGGATCACTCTACTCTCCTGGAGCGGAGGCGGGAGACAGTGGGCAGTTTGGGACATCAATCCCGGGGTTCCCAATCCCGGATGACGCACGCAGCATCAAGACGTCGGCAAGCTTGCACCGGTCGGGCTCAGTTTCGAAAGTTATGAGGCGGATCCGTGGTGAAGGTACGTCTGGTTTATCTCAGGTCTACTGTATATAACTCTTACAATGTGGCTAGGGCTTTCTCGGGACTATTGGATGGACGACGAGAATTGTAAAGAGTGTTACGATTGCAAGAGTGTCTTCACAACGTGGCGCCGGAAGCATCATTGTCGAATATGCGGTACGAGGTTATACAACTCTTCCATGAACGAAGCTGAGCGTCTCTGCAGGGCAAATATTCTGTTCCCGATGTGCATCCAACATTATCAAGGGCTCCAGGTTCGGGCACGACGGCATGGTGCGCGTGTGCAATCTTTGCCTCGAAAAGCTTGCCATAGTTGATGAAGACGACGACGATGACCGGCGCTCTGTTGTATCCTCCGTCACGTCCTTCCCCGCCCACCAACTCGGAATAGATCCTGGGGGTCACCCACAATCGCCCTTCGCCGCCTCCCAACTCTTTGGACGAACGAACGAACCCTTCAATCTCTACTCGATAGCGGAAACTAAACGTCCGATATCAGGCTCTGACGAGAGTGGCTACGGATCCCGACCAGTGACCCCGCACTTTAAGGAAAGGGACGACGGGATGTGGGAACCCATACAAGACAACCCAGCGCCCTTTCGTAGAGCCCTCTCTGATGAAGAAAAGGATCCTGCAGGCCTTTCCAATGGCTTCCATCAAGGCGAGTCCCCGACGGGCACCGGAAAGAAGACGCCTGTCGAATTTCCTGTGACGATGCCAATAAAAATAGAGGGACATACGAGCTCTATACAGTTTCCCATTGGATCTCCTGATCATTTGGATAGCCCTCGTCCCAACAGCAGGCTACGATCCCGATTCAATTCGCATGGCGAATTCGAACCTACTACTCCTTTCATTCGAAGTCGCGTCCATAGTCGTCTGGACAGCGTGGTCAGTATCGAACCAGGTTGGCGAACGCGCCGCGAGAGTACAGCGTATGTCATGTCTGTTTTGCTTCCACAGTCTATTTCTGACCCATTAATTCCTCCAGCTACGCCCAGGAGCTCAATCTAACCTCAATGCTTCATCTTAAGGTCATGCTTCGACAAATGCTTACCAGCGAGAAGATACCAAACGTCAAAGAGTGGGAGGAAACTCTGCTCAAGCTAGCGCTCCGCATCGCTCGTGAACTGACTTTCACCACCCTACCTCACCGGCAAGGTGAGGACATGGACGTCCGGAAGTATGTCAAAATAAAGAAGATTCCCGGCGGCAGCCCCAGGGACTCCGAGTATGTCGACGGTGCGGTGATCACAAAGAACGTCGCGCACAAGCAAATGTCTCGCTCCGTGCGCCACCCCCGCGTCATGCTCGTCACATTCCCTCTGGAGTTCTACCGAGTCGAAGGGCAGTATATGCATTTTGGCCAGATCGTCCGCCAGGAGAAGGAGTATCTTGGGAATCTGGCCTCCCGCATCGCAGCCCTCCGTCCCCACGTCGTGCTTGTCGAACAGTCAGTGTCTAGGCTTGCCTTGGATGCTCTGGCAAAGCATAACATTGCCGTTGCGCGTACGGTCAAGCCGTCTGCGATCCAGACGGTTGCGCGCATGACCCAGGGGGATGTTTTCTCATCCATGGATAAACTGGCGCTTGAGCCGCGTTTGGGCCATTGTGGGCGCTTCCGTATCCAGACGTATGACCATCCCTTGATCCCTGGACGGAGGAAAACGTATATGCGATTTGAGGGATGTAATCGGGATATGGGTTGTACTATCATCCTCCGTGGAGGGGATCTTGATACGCTTCGGCGAATCAAGAAGGTCACTCGGTTCCTTACGTTCATCGTCAGGAACTTGAAACTGGAGACTCACTTGTGGAAGGATTCTGTTATCACCCTCCCTCCCTTTAACCCAGAAGCAATGCCACTCGCGCTGACCGAGCGACACGGCCTTGTGAACATTTCGCAATTTGCATCCTTCGTGTCGGCCTCTCGGCTGGCTACACCGACGGTCGAGATCCATGAATCGCCCTCAACTGCGACTATCACGGACGTCGACTCGGATGCGGAAAGTCCCGGGAACGAGGACGACGAGCGGGTCCTCCTTTCGAAACGTATCGACCTGTCCCTTGAACGTTACGCCAAGACCTTCATCTCTGTTTCCGCAACGCTGCGCTTTCCGCCTCCCTATCCGATCATGAGGATGAAAGAATTGGACGGCGAGCTTATACGGGATAAGCAAGCCTGGGAGGACGAAGTTATACGGCGGGAGGAGCGCTCTTTTCTTCTTCATCAGCAGGAAGCCGTGCTCACCGCCGCCACACCAACCCTTGACGCCTCACCACCCTCACTCGATGCCTCACACAGCGACGATCAGGGTGATATCAATGCCATGATTGAGGCTTTACCCTCTGTTCTAACATCGAGTCCACCACGCACCCCAGACCCGATACATGCAACCACCAGAGAAACCGACTCGTCATATTTCCTCCACCGTCCACCCACCGCTCTGTCCCAAATGTTTCCTGATGGAGTGTCTCCTGCTGCCAACCTAACTGCATCAGGCATTCGGCCGGAGCCGCACAAGACCCTTGCCGATATCCACCTGGAGAGTCGGTTCAGCCTGACGAAGTGGAAGCACGAGGAGCAGCGCCGGATCTGGGAGTGGTACTTGCGGAAGAACCAGGACGACTTCATCGTAGAGAAGTACCAGTGCATCAGCTTGTGGGAGTACACTATCCCTACGGCGGAGTTTGGCCTGCATCAAGCGTGCTTCGCTCCACGGCTGAACTACATCACATTCTATGGCGAGAACGATTGCACCCTGGGCAAATTCATCGAGCGCTCGGTTGGTGATACGTTGGTGCAGTTCTTGGATCCGAAAGCCATCTGCACTGGAAAGGGATGTGATAAGCCCCTTGCGCGCCACTGCAAAGTCTTCGTACACAACGAAACCCGCCTTTTTGTTGCTGTTGAGCAATGGGACGGGCAGATCATCGGACGCCAGAATTACCATCCTGCTCCCGACTTGATCACGACTTGGAGCGCGTGCCGCGTGTGTGGCTCTGCGACGCCGTTCATCCCAGTCTCAGAGGAGATGCAGAGATATTCCTTCGCAAAGTTCCTTGAGCTACACTTTTATCCTGCAGACGTCAAGCTCGTACAAGGGGCGGGATGTCAACACAACATCTACAAACACCACATCCGCTACTTCGCTTCAAAGGGCATGACCGTCCGCTTCCAGACCGATCCTGTCACAATGCACGAAATCGTTTATCCACCGTTTCGCATCCGAGTGCGTCCTGAGACGCAACTAGAGCTCAAGAACGCGGATTTCGACCGCCTGCATAACCGAAATTTCATGTGGTACTCGGGCTTGATTGACGACCTCAAGTTGATCAGCATCGAGGCTGCCACAGGAGATGAGGAAACCGACGCTCGACTTTTGTCCAACATCAACAGCTTGATCACACGAGCAGAAGCGGAGAGGGAAGACATCGGCAGGCTCATCAACCAGACCTATAAGGAATCCTCTGCTACGGACACCCTTGCACTGAACCAGATACACTCTTATCGCCAGGATAAAATTGTCGCCTGGCAGCAGGACTTCGATCGGCTTCCCAAACCCCGGCCTGTCCAACCCACGCTAGACCGTGGCAGCAAGAGGCCCTCTGCATTCAATTCCGTTCGAGCGATGTGGCCTCGCAGATATGAATTATCCTCTGGTGCATTTGATGTGCCTCATCTTCCGTCATCGAGCGTCTCGGAGGCGGAAGAGGGTCCTTTGAATACGAGGAGGGTCACTGGAGAGTCGTTTAACTCATCGGCTTCAGAGGCGTCCGAATCCGAACCAAGCATAGAAGACAAACAGGATATCTCCAGTCCCGAAGTTACTCGGGTGATGGATCCAACTGAGGGTCTTTCTGCTCGCTCGGAGGAGCCCAGTGGCGCAGTTCTCCCAGCTGCACCTGTGATTGTTTTAAATAACGAGGTTCACAAATCCGATCAAGAAAGTGACTCGACCATCGGTGCGGCGAAAGACGATGGTCTGCGGACCTCGCCACCTCCAGTAAGTGATCCAAAGTTCAACCACTTTGTCGTGACGGCTAACCACCACCCCGTAGGACGAGTCTGATTCCAAGCCAGCTAGAGTGGGACTCCCCGTCCAACGAATATCAAGGCTACCGAGGAGCGCTGTGCATCATCCTAGCGTCGCTGAGCTGGTCAAGAAATACCAGGATTTTCTTCCTCCACAAGGGGTGCATGATCTAACCAAGACAGCTCTGGCACCCCGCGCTCCTTTCTCCGAATCTGAGCAAGAATATGCATTTCCTGTTCCACGTCGCCAACCTGTGCGGAACAAAAGTCGCCACCGTCTACCTTCGAAAAAGCCATCCGTGTCCGACTTCGAGCAAGGCTACGCTGCCAACATTGCACCAAGGTATCTCACCCATCCGAGAAGACCTTTGGCAACTCCCGGCAGAAGCCGCATCCCTGGTCCTGTCGAAAGAGGCTCTGCCTTCCAATCACAAGAATCATCGCGCAGACCGTCGCCAGAAAAGCGCTCAACCAGTAGCCGGGGCAAGGATGTCAAATTTAGTCGTCCTTCATCGCCGTCAAATCTGAGGCAGGCTTCTTCCGGTAAGCCTGGCAGGTCACGTATCTCGTCGCGACCGAAGGATAAGGCGCCCGTTCGCCCATCTTCCAACCCTACGTCGAAGTCCGTTTTGCGAAGACCTCCTACTGGCCAGGGAGGCAAAGTTTCGAACATCGCGAAGCACTTTGAGCGCCTTGGTCGAGATGCTGAGCGCCGGTATTCAGTGATTCGGGGAAAGAGGGCACGTCCTGTGGCATCAGCGCGTGCGAAAGTGGAGATTCTCGATAGCGTGAAGGATGCCATAAAGGATGAATCCGAAAGCTCTGATTCTTCGAGTGAGGCAGACGATGAAGACGAGGGTGTAGAAGAGGAAAGAACTGTACCGGAGCTTCTTCAGATGTCTCCTGAATCCGATCCAACGTCCTCAGAGGCCACGACCAAAGCAGCCCCTCCTACAGTCTCCCTCCCCGACGCAATCGGCGAACCCATTGCACAAGGGGAACCAGCGATTGATGCTCCTCCTCATGAGCCACCATATTTGCCACCATCGCCTTTTTTGTCCTCGGTCAGAAAGGATGCCTCTGTAACGCCGCCAACATCTGACGTCGAACTTCTTGGTGGTGTTGAGCGCAATTCGATCTTAAAAGCGCTGTCGGGATTCTGGCTGCAACCTCCTCCAACGTCTCGCCATGGTCTAGATGACGACCCCAAAGATGACCCGGAACACATTTTCCGCGATTCGTCGATGGTAGTTCGCACAGATGAGCCTACTTCGATCATTGCCCTTGCCTTGAAGTGCGTACCTTCGTGCCTTACATACACAATAACAGCTAACTTTCTTCGACAGTTCGCCTCAGTATCGTGAGATGCTTGCCAGGTCTCGTGCTGAGAAACGGACCGCACGGGAGGCAAAGCTCAACGAAAGTGGTGAAGCGTTCATGCCTGACGATCGGTCGGTCGCGGAATCAACCTCTACCTGGGGTGTTGTAAACGTGGACCCAACTGCGGAGCTTGTTGACCCCACAGAAGATCTCAGGGTACCCTCTTCAAAACTCCCATGGGCGATTAGTGAGTTTCTAATATGTTTTGCATTCACCTTGCTGACTCACTCAGCGTTCGAGAGCGGTGACCTCACGATCAGCTGCACGGTTCTTTATCCTGAACAATTCGATGCACTACGCCGCACGTACGACTGCGAAAAAAGCATGATCGAATCTTTATCTAGATGCGTCAAATGGAACGCTAGCGGTGGGAAGTCTGGTTCCGCTTTCCTCAAAACACGAGGTGAGTGCTGAACTACAGATCTTAATAATGTTGTTAACGTATTGGTAGATGATCGTTTTATCGCAAAGGAACTTTCGAAGCCTGAGCTCCAGACCATGGAAACTTTTGCACCGGCATATTTTGATTACATGTCTTCTTCTGTGTCTGCAAATGTGGGTTTCAGTCGTAATCAGGGAGCTGACGTTCTTACGTGCCCATAGCGCCCCACTTTGCTAGCCAAACACTTTGGCTGTTTCAAATTGACATTCAAGAAAGCAGGAAAAGATAGAGGACCTGGAAAATCGAAGTCGACCCAAATGAACCTCTTGGTAATGGAGAATCTGTTTTACGACCGACGCTTTACGAAGGTACAGTTCAAGGATCGATGTTACCACGATACAAAGCTGACTCGAATATAATACCAGATCTATGATCTGAAAGGATCTACTCGGAACCGACACGTTCAGTCGACTGGAAGGGAAAATGAGGTCCTTCTTGATGAGAATCTTGTCGAAAGTCAGTCACGCCTCATCAACTACGAGAAGAATACTCATCTTTCCATTATCAGCTGCACACCTCAATCCTTTCTACCTCCGCGAACATTCGAAGCGTATCTTGCGAGGCGCACTCTACAACGACAGCAAGTTCCTCGCTGATATTAATGTAATGGACTATTCACTAGTTGTCGGGGTGAGTGGCTTCGAAGATTCTTCTTTCCGGGTCTCACAACTTTCACCGTAGGTGGACAGCCAAAACAGTGAGCTCGTCGTCGGCATTGTTGGTGAGTGTTATTATGCCAGAATAAAATATGACAATGTTGACCTGGTTCCAGACTATATCCGTACATACACGTGGGACAAGAAATTGGAAAGCTGGGTAAAAGAGTCCGCTTTCCTGGGTGGCAGAGGCGAGCCCACGATCGTGACCCCAAGGCAGTATCGCCAGAGGTTCATTAGCGCAATGGAAAGATATTTCCCAATGGTGAGCCTTACGAGATGTAGCTCCTCCTGCGCTGCTCAACCATGTTACAAGATCCCTGATCGCTGGATGAAGCAGAAGGATACCCCCGAAGAAGACTCTAACTGTCTCCTCGAACTTTGGCCAGACTGGTAGTATTTCATGTTTACGAACGCCTGCTCAGTCCCTCTTTTCTTGTCCCATCACGACATCGACTACCCGCACCTTATTATACCCTATTTTACATACTACATTCACTGGGTGTAGCAGTCCCGTACAGTAGCAGCCCCGAAATATTTAATTAACCTACATATGTCAAATTATCCAAGCCTCGCCTTCTTCGTCGGTTGCGGTGTTCCCTTGTCGCCATCTTTCCTCTTCTTCGAAGAGCCCGCCTTGTATGACTCCATAAGCTCGTTGTACTTGTTACGCACGCTCACTGTAATCTGCCCGACTTCAGAATCACGCCCATTGAATGTGAAAGAGTTGTTCAGCATGAGCTCGACGTCGGCGTCAAAGGCCTCGACCGTGTCGTACTTGTCAGCATCAAGCTTTTGCCGGATTGTTCTAAGATCTCGCGCGTTTTTCTTCGGAATGATATCGTGGTAGGTTGGAATGCCCAAGAGGACGGGGTCGACCGGTTCGCGGAATATCCACGAGCTAGAAAAGCAATCATGAGCGGGAACGTAAAATCTAGCGGAAACACCTCTCTTACATTGGATCTTTCACCAATGATGTCATCACGCCTTGAAGACCGCGCTTCTCCGTCCAAGACAGCTTCCTCTCCATCGCCTTTGGCCACTCTTTCTTGAAAACCCTTTCAACGATGTCCGCACACGTTATGGGGAAGGTTAAAGGCGGGTTGAATTGGCGACAGTTGCTGAAGACAAGTTCGATGTCTTTTGCAAATTCCTCCATCGTGAGATATTTGTTCTGCACAAGTTTTGTCGATATGGTGCCGAAATCCATGGGGCGGGCAATCTCCTGCAGATATCTGAAGTACCACTGAGATCAGAGCGGTATGTGTTATTAGGGTATACGCACGTAGGGCAACCGTCCGCAATGGGATCAACCGGACGCGAGAAAATTGCAGCCTCTGGAAGCTTCATTAGCACCTTCATGAGCTCCCTGCCCTTCTTGTCATTTATAGGCGTGGCTGTGTGCGATGACTTCTTTGGCTTTGGACCTGGGGGTGTTGCTTGCGCTGGCGCTGGCGCCGGCACTGGTGGTGTCGAAATTTCCTTCTCCTTGCCCTTCACTGATATTCGAGGCACATCGGCGACATCACGCTCGACCGGCTTGTCTGGTCGCGCCTTTTGCGACGAAGTGGCGGGCTTGCCTGCGGATGGTACAACAAGCTTCACCTTGCCCACTCCAGATGAAGGACCTGGTGGAGTGGGCCGTTCCTTCTTCGACGGGGTGGCCAGGGCGAGAATATCGTCCTCACTTAATGCATCGATCTTCTTCCGTTTACCAGGGGCGCCATTCACAGATTTATCCTTCTCTTTGTCAGAGGTCGGTCGGGCTCGCTTTTCATCTTTGGCTCGTTCTATTGCAAGAACCTCCTGGAGAATATCGTGCGAACCGTCGTCGACGTAGGGCGGCGGTGGAGCTTCAGCTGCAGGCTGATCGACGGTAGATGGTTTGGCAACCTTGGGCTTCGGGGGACGTGTTTTGCCTGCAGGTTGCTCTGGGGTATCGGCGCGTTGGGACTGGGAACCAACTTTGAGTTTGATAGTGGGGCGGGAAGGTGCCGCAGGGGGAGCAGGAGGTGGTGGAGTTGGGAAGGCTTTGGGCACTGGCGGTAGAATTCGCGATGCGGGAGCTCGAGGTGGAGGAGGAACTGCTCGAGATACAGGATGTAGTACTGTGGCAACGGTTGAGGTATGGGCTTTGTCGGCTGCTTCCAATGTCTTCTTGATAATGGTCCACTCTGCGAGTCGGGTTCAGATTTGATGCAAGGACTGAGGTAATGATACCTACGCTTTTCGAAGAAAACCTCGAGGGAGATGGCTTCGTTATGCACGTAGCTTCCCGCAACGTTATATAGCTTCGCATTTGAGATCATGAGATGGAAGTCAGCCTCAAAAGCGAATCGATCTTTGTACATCCCCTCTTCCAGCTTGGCGCCCATTGTGCTGAGATCCATAGGGTCCTTGATGACGTCGAAATAGCTAAATAAACATAAAGTTCAGAATGTCTTTTTTTGGTTTAGTGATGCACTTACTTAGGTGCGTGGTCCCTAATAGGATCGACGGGCTGGGTAAAAGCGAATGCATGTTTGTTCGCCTTAAGTTTCTTCAAAGCATTGCGACAGGCCCGTAGATCGTTGAGACTCATGCCACCTGACTGTGCTTTCGGGACATGCGCAGACTTGGTGCTGATAGAAACATGCTTTGAAGATTTGGGCGGCTTCACTTTGGTCTTTGGGACAGGCGGAGCGGGAGTTGCAAAGGCGACGGCTCTCTTAGAGGACTCAATCCGTGGGGTTGCTGTAGTCTGTGGGCCCACGTCGGGCATGGGACTGGTGGCAGTGGCAGGTAACCTGAGCTTCGTGGGCACGTTGAACGGGGTGAATGGGCTTTTTGGTGGAGGACCGCCGGTTTTAATGGTTCGAGCCGGCTTCAGAGGGACTTTAACAGACGGAATCTGTGGTGCAACCTCCGTAACCGGTGTACTCGGGATATGAATCTTCACGGTGGGAGGCGTCTCTTCCACTGGGCGGATGAGCAGATCGGCTAGTTTGAGGATACACCACCGAACTTCTTGGTCCACGTCAGAAGCTCTGAACAAAATTATCAGCAAAAAGATACCAGCGAGGCATAAGATATGACGAACAAAGCAATAGGCATCAGGAACTCCCGCAGAATCTCATTCTTCCCAACCTCACGATCCTTTCGTAAGACTTTTATCATGGCATCCAAGTCGTTCTTCTTCGACTGCTTCACCTTCTCCGGAAGTGTGCCATCTTCTTCAATAAGTAATGATTCCGTCTCCTTCAAGCTCGCCTTCATCTCGCCCATCTGTACCAGCAGAGCCAAGCTTTGACACGCACTGCGGGCAACGTGCCGGCGTATTACTCTCGAAGGATCATTGGCCATGACGGCGAGAACGTAACGCATGATTTGAGGGGTATACCACTTGGTCAAGAAAAGACCGTCGAAAGCGGCAATGCGAACTTGAGTATAATTGCCCTCCCTACAAGAAAATTGAGTTCACGCGCCAAAGCAAACCATCGTGAATACCATACCGAGTCAAGGGGAAAAACACACGGGGATGGTTTGGAATAAGACTGGCGATACCGAGCACCATATGAAACTGACGAAGTGATGCGACGATTAGTTACCCACTGGAGCAGGAGCATCGATACAAGGAGTACTAACCTCTAATGCTGCGATGGTAACACAGTTGTGAGTAGAAGGAATGAGCCGGTCCATGCTGCGATAACGGTCCACTTCAGCCAAGCTTTGCTTAAGATGCTTCAGATCCTCGGCATTATTTTCGGTTCGAACCTCTGAAGGGAGAAGCTCCCCGCGTTCGGGTGGGGCGACCGAGACAGTGGCAGACGCTGCAGCGGAGATAATCGTGCATATATAGAATCCGTCAGAGTACTGAAGGGTGTGATCAATAAGAGACTTTCATAGAACAAGTTTGGTACTCACTGGGTTAGCAGTATTGTCGTTATATCGTAATTGGTCAATCAAAAAGTTCCGCACTACCATGGGGGATTTGCCGGTCTCGAAACGCACTCGGGAGATTGCGTTGATGAGATTCTGCAAACCCATGAGGCCAGGGAATGAAGGCAATGGTAGTCACTCACTTTCCGCACAAAGTATTCGGCGAAGTCGGAAAATTCGTTCGGTTTAGGAACATATGTATGGGCAAAGAGGTCTTGATTGGCGTCTTCGGGTTCGTAGCAATAGCGGAGAAAGAGTTTAAACAGATGAAATAAACCCAAGAAGTCAAGCTTTCGAATTGCGCACTGAACAGTCATCGATGAGTTGGGCAGAATATATTTGAGCATCGATACTTACGTTGACGAGGGCCAAAGCAGCTTCACAGCGGATTCGGAAATAATAGTTAGATACCAGCACAGTCTTGGTGAGGGTGCTCGACACGATAGCAGTTGGCTTTTCTGCTAAAGCGTGAATCGCCTGATCGTAACCTGTCAGGACACGCAAGTAGCCTATCAAGCGGGACGTACCTCCAGCTGAGCAACAACATCCCTGTCCCTCTGTAGCTGCGAAACCCACATGAAATCCGGTTGGTCGAATTTGACGTTGGCAATCCATTCAAAATCAGCGTCCATGCGTATCCATTCGTACGTCGCGCCGCTCATGGTACCCTCATCCTCCTCCGTCCAATCCGCCACTTTCCAGTTCTCCCGCTCCTGTTCCTTCTCCCAGACCTCCAACCCAAACCCCATGTCTACCATCCCCATCGCCTCAGCAGCTTCCGTGTCACCGTCAGCAGCAGCTTGTGCAGCAGCCTGCCGCGCCAGATAGCGCTTGGTATTTCGCCGAACGCGCTTGTACTTTGTGTTGAAAGGGACCTCATAACGCTTGAAGGGAGACCTGATGTCTAGAACGTGCTCATAAGGGGTACCATCCGCTTCATGAATTCGGATCGTCATTTGGCCCTGTCGAGTATTCAACATCGAAGACTTGGCATGACTCAACTAGAAAACGCACCTCGAAGAAAGGGACTGGTTTCATTAATGCCTTCGACACTTCATTGGTCTCCATAGCCATATACGCGGGTGCGTCTTGTCGCATGGTAATTTCCACCGCCATCTTTTTCCGATTAAATGTCGCAGAAAAGCCGAAGGATGGGCATCCGCTGCCGTATATCCACTGCTCCGCGAAGCTTCGAGGGTCCACTCCGCTGACCTTTCTGCAGGTCCTCAGAAATGCGTGGGTTGAAAGGGTGTTGTTCTGCATCTCCCCACTGATAGCCGACAAAAAAAGTTTTGGCAACACGCGACTGAGGCCAAGGGAAGTTCCCGACTTGCCCAGTCTCCGGTCCAGGATATGTAATACTAGAGGCGCCTTGAGATTGATAAATGGGAGGTTACCGGCGTCTGGGGGCTCCAGAACCTGTGGTTGGCATATGGGAGGCATAAGACCGATATCCAACGCTAGCACACGCTGCATATCCTTCTTGAGCCGAAACCGGTACTCGTTATTTCCTAGAAGCTTGCGCAGAAAGAGACCAGTTATGTAAAGTGCCAGGCCATTTACAAGCCACGTATCAGACCAGTTCTTGGGCAGGATATTGATCCCCGCCCATTGGCATGCGAGTGCGTGGGCCAAAACATGTCTCGTTTCAAGTGCTTGCTCGATGGCGTCATCCCCGTGTAGCAAATCAGTCGTAACGATGGAGAAGGTCGAACCGTCAAAGCGCTGAGTCGGTAGCTGGTCGACGAAAACTACCTTGTAGGAGCCGAAAGGATAAGAACCAAACTCAGTGGAGTAGAAGGTCATCGCCTGTCGGAGCGATGCGGTGGATACTGGAAGGAGATTCTCGTGGCCAGGGAGGCAGAACGCGTACATCAGGGGTTGAGTTGCGCCAGAGACATCGTCAGCAGTGTTGTCGACGGGTATTGTGTAAAGATGAAAGGGACCGGCTGCGAAAGCGATGTGTTGAACGGATGTAAGGACTGTTTGGGAGAAGAGGAAGATGGTTTTGTTGGAGTTGTATGGGTGCGCGACCTGTGACATGTGAGATGTGCGCTATGAAGGTGTTAAGGGACATACCTGTTCAACTAGATCACCGCTACAAACGACCAATGTGGGAGACGCGTCAGATTGCTCCTCGTCGTCTTGAACAGTGTCGCGTTCCTCCAGGTACCGAGGGACAACGAATTCAAACTCCCAGGTGCATTTTTCCCACATGTTATCGACGCACGGCACCCAACATCTAGCTGCGTCAGGTGACGAGGGGGTGGTATAGGCGTGAGGAACGCGCTAAGGGGCCATTAATCATGGTTGTGCGTAGTTCCATGTTTTACTTACATATGGATACGAGTCAGTCGGAATCACAAACTCAAACCCGTCCACGGGATTTCGAAGGCTGTAAACGATGTTGATCGTTATGGGGGAGAATTCTGGAACGTTCTGAGACTGGGGGAAGCCAGGAGTTGGCGGTTCGGGTGTGGCGGCTAATGATGGAGCCTGGAACTTGAGAAGACTGTTGACATTGCAGGAATGCGGCACTCACCCTCGCTAGGCACAGTTCCCGTCGGCAAGTGGCCAGACTGCCTCAGTGGCACCTCTCTGGGAATAGCAATAGCAAGCTCGCCCTCATCACCCTCCTGTAGCGCCGCGTAAAGCTTCCGTTTGAGCTCGGGATGCCGATGGCAGTCCTGTGCTTCGTTGGATGCACCCATAGTGATATTCATTACGGGGTCAACGTGAGTAAAGTCAGCTTGATGGCCCGCGACCGTTACAGTATGAATTGCTACATAGTGTGGTTGTCGTGAGTTTTACGTCTAGAAACTGTTAAGGAGACATACTGCATTGCCGTGAGTTAAGATAGATGGTCTTGAGCTCCCTACTTGTTGGGACGATGGTGATCTCAGTGTATCCCTGTTTGAAGTATGAAATGCTGTTGAAGATGACAACCACGACGTCACATACCCAAAGACTTCCCGAGAAATCGATCTCCAAAACAACTTTTTGGTGGCTAGTAGAGAAGAAAAGAGGTGTTAATAGAGGAGTAGAACGTGAATTTGAGTGGGGGAGACGTATATGGAGAAACCGCGGCGAACGTGTTCGCGTTGTAAGTTGATTCGTGCGTCCATATGTGACGGGTTGTAGACAAAGATGAGTCAATTAAGACGTCCTAGTCGTTCAGAATGAGAGTAATAGCAAGCAGATGGGGTATTTCAGCAGAAGTGAGTCGAGGAGGAGCTACGAGTTGACGACGGACGGGACTGAGCCGTGCAAGACACGCTTAGGTAAGCCATCATCCCTTGGCCTTAACCCATGCCACCCAAGTCAATATTTCGCCAGCCGGGCGCAAAACATTTCCAGCTCGTCCATCGCTCTCAAAGGGACCCCCTCATCTACGACCCAGATGCTAGCAAGCATGTTCTCAAGCCAATCGAGCGCGAGAACTTGAAAAAAGTTCTCCATTTACCCTAATCTTTGGACAAAAATTGATCAAGCCATCTAGGGAAAATCTCGTGCAGATCTCGAGTCCATCCTACCCTCGTCGGCAGTAGAAAACGACAAACTTTGTAGCGTCGGCGAAGCTGCTCTCTATGGCGTTTACTATGACGATACCGAATACAATTACATGCAGCATCTACGCGCTGTCGGTGTCCAGGAAGATGGTGTCGATAGCGTACTAATCGAGGCCCCCTCGACCTCGAAATCTTCGAAAACCCAGGCGAGAAAGGCTAAAGGAATCGAATTGCGCGACATCCCTCATGAGTTCTTGGCATCTAAATCAGAGCTACCAAGGACCTATGAATCGCAACAGGCCGTTCCAGAAAGTATCGCGGGATTCCAGCCCGACATGGACCCTCACCTTCGACAAGTTCTGGAGGCGCTGGATGATGATGCTTTTGTGAACGATGATCTGGAGGACGACTTTTTCGGCGAGCTTGTGGCAGAAGGAGAACGGGGGAGCGACGATGAGGTCGACTTTGATTTCGAGGAAGATGACTACGAAAGCTCGGAAGACCTGGAGGAAGATGACAGTAGTGAGGGTCAAGGGTGGGAGGAGCGCTTTGCGCAATTCAAAAAGGAACAGAAGAATCAGCAGGCGGCTTTGAGCGATGACGGGCTTGATGAATCTGAAGGAGGCGACACCGTTGGAACGTTACCCGCGATGTCAGTCATTGGGGGCAAGAAGCGACGAAAGGGCACGAGCGACGCCTCAGGCTATTCTATGAGCAGCTCCTCGATGTTCCGAAACGAAGCTCTCCAAACCTTGGATGAACGTTTTGATCAGGTGTGTATTGGCCCTCCTCGAGCAATTTGTTGCTCACTGGGGTACACCAGATGATCAGCAAACAGTACAACGAAGACGATGGTACTCCCTCGGAGGAGGAAAATGACTCCGACGACGATGCACCAGACCTTATCACCTCTCGCGATGATTTCGAGTCGATGATGGACGAATTCCTCAACGACTACGAAATTTTAGGTCGGAAAATGAAGCTCAAGCTTGCTGGCGAGACTGGCGCTGAAAAATTAGAGACGATGCGCCGCGCTCTGGGTCAGGACGAACGAGTACGGATCGGTAACCTGGGAGACAACGACAACGACGATGATATTCTAATGCCATTGGATATTGACGACAAGAAGGATCGATGGGATTGTGAATCTATCCTGAGTAAGTTCGCTGTCGTGCACATGTTTTTTCCTGAACCAACTGTTCCCGTCAGCAACG
Source organism: Asterophora lycoperdoides (assembly GCA_018850815.1). Lineage (NCBI taxonomy): Eukaryota > Fungi > Basidiomycota > Agaricomycetes > Agaricales > Lyophyllaceae > Asterophora > Asterophora lycoperdoides. Next base: position 92,575 of record JABCKJ010000011.1, read on the forward strand.
TATTCCAACCTTGAGAACCATCCACGCCTCATTCGGGCTCGCGACAACAAACCTGTCCCAAAAATCCATCTGGACCCCAAAACTGGCTTCCCCACTGTAATTGATCCTCTTCAGAATTCGCAGATGAAGAACAAATCAGCTCGATTCCAAGAATCGGAGAGCGACTCTGGCTCTGATACTGATACCCCAGGTATGTCGCTCCGCGTTTCCTTGGATCGAACTCATGCTATGTCTTCAGTCCGCCAAACAATCGCACGTCCGCGAGACGAGTCAAAAGAAGATAAGAAAGCCCGCAAGGCCGCCGTCAAGGCTGAGAGGCAGACGCGACGCGCGGACAAGAAGGCTGTAAAGGAGCAGTTTGGGGCTGAGCTGAAGTCGCAGAAGCGTACCATTGGGAATAAGGAGAAGCGCCTCAAGAAACTGTGATTAGATTAGACGGATTTGTGGGCTGCTTGGATAAATTCATCACATCCACATTTTGAGCCTTCTAAGGCCAAGTATGGGCTGCAGCTGCTGTGGCCCGAACTGGGCCTGAGCCATTGTGCCAAAAGGAATCAACCATCGATATCGATTAATTACTCCGAACATACACACATAGTTCTCCTGGACATTCCTTAGTACCTTCACTGAGAATGGCGCTCGGGCCCAACTTGAGCACAATTCTCCTGCTACTCACCGTTCTCATCGTTCTTCTCCCAGCTGAAACTTACGCGTTCGGCGCTGGCGCCATACCCGGATTTGCGTTCCTGAATGGTGGGTGGTATCTGCGTCATCGTGATCGATGAATTTGCTTCCGACTAGTGACATACAGACAAGGCATTCAGGCATGGTGATATTGAAAGCGTCTTGCAAGATCTGGTCAAAGATGCTACAGTTGCAGGTGGACTTGTGGGTTTTCTCATGCAGCGAACCAACCGAACAGGACCGAAGTTTACAAAGAGCGACGTGAAGAAAGTGTACTTCGTGAGTTGGTGTTATACCTCTTCGAATACACAACAGGCTCGACTATACACAGGGAAACTGGCTGCGAGATTACTCTCAGGTTTGCTTGCGCGCTTCACGATCAGGAAATATTCTAATGAACGGTCTAGGCTCTAGACATCGCCGGCTTAACCAAACTGACGCCCGAAACTCTTGTCCTAATCGTCTCAGTGCTTGGATTCATGGTATGACATACCCCAGTTACTTTTGCATACTCTTCGTATTCCTGATCTATTCGCAGACCTTTGGCTTTGCCACTGCAGAATTCGAAGTAACGGCAGATCGTCTGGGGGTTTACCTTCCTGTTGTAAGTTGCGCTTCCCTGCACTGCCCACAACTGATCTTGATACTATCGAACAGGAACACATTGATAATCCCAAGTGCGCAACAGTACTTAATAAATTCATCTTTGGCTCAACGTTCCCATCCAGGGGGTATGGCGCGGACGTAGACGATCCTCGCCAGCTCCACCCCAGCCTTCGTCCACCGGTTGACGAACGCGAACTTGAAATCGATGAGCGCACAGGAATGAAGGTTTGTCCGTCCTAAAACATATTCATACTTATCAACTCCGATGGCACTTAGGGCTATATGGCCACCGAAGATCAAGGCTGGGACTCTTCTACAGCCTTTATCAAGCGGACCTTCCGAACCTGTATCGAAATCGGACGTCGCGCACGCGGTCGCAATGGAAAGGATCTCTGGGAGGCCTACCGCCTCCTCGGCACCGGCCTTCATACTATGGAAGATCTGTTGGCACACAGCAACTGGTGTGAAGTTGCACTCAGGAAGTTGGGATACGAAGAAGTCTTTTGTCACGTTGGAGATAATGGTAGAATCTTTCTCACCCAGAGAATTTCGCCTAACGTCCCCGCCTTTCAGTCACTGTTAATACCCCAAGTGGCCCAGCTCCACCGCTCATTACGGGGACTTTTGGCGGTAAGAAGGAGTGCCCTTTCTCCGCCTGTGATTCTGCAATTGAGTTTTCTAGGGGCCGATTTTATCCACTCACTCATGGGAGAAGCGACCGAGTGAGCCTTGTCGTCTGGTTAAAAAGTGTGGCGTTGACGTACGTTACAGCAAGCTGAGCCAAGCAAGTGTCACCGACCTTTCAAAGAAGATGAGCCTGGTAAGTTTTGTCGATGATAATACCAAATACAAAATCCTTCGGAGGTATAACCCTTTCAACAGGCCTCCGAAGAAACAGATGATCAGCCTAGCAATGTCGCGAAGCTAAAAGCTCTTCTTAGCAGATTACCCTTTGGTGGCAGTGACGACACTGTCAAGCAAACTGACGAGATGGCTGAGCAGGCCAAGGCTTATCACTTTGATCCAGATAATATCGCGCCACCCGAAGTTCAACAGCAGTTACTTGCCTTACTCAAGTGGCGTGATCAAGTGTATATGGGAATAGCAAGGGCGATGGACATGGTACCCGGCCTAAACCAGCTACTCGACGATGTGTCTGACTCGCTGAATGGATGTGAGAGCCCAATGCATTTCTTATCTACGATCCGTTGACCATGGTGGCGCAGTCGTCTACACCATTATGTCGCCTTACGTCGCCGTAGGTCTGATTACAGGTGTGTGTACATGGAAACTGATTAGCTACTAGCCAATGTTGCAACAAGCCACTGGGATCCTCGACGAAGGAAGCAAAGTAATCATTGATTCCGAAGACCAGTTCGAGGTTCGTATAGATCAGTATGTTGCACAGGCTGTAACAGTCACTGGTTTTTCATAGGTCTTCGATAACCCCGACGCATCTGATCCAACGCATAGCTTTCTTTCCAAGGTCAGTGAATATTTATTAATTCCTGTCTAAATCTATCATAGCTCCGAGCGTCGTAATTTAGGATCACTTCAATCTTATCTTGAACGAACCAGCAGGGAAAATCGCGCAGCTGATCGTCGAGCATACTGTGAATTTGATCGTTCAGGCCTGGGCAGACGATAGCAATCCAGATCTCGTCATCGACCAGGTTCGTTAATTATTTGAAGGTTATGCCGATTTTATCTGACATTTGTCTCCAGATACTTGAGGCATTTCATCACCCCTACTATGCCACTGGCGATTCCAACATCCAGAACCTGATGTTCGACCACATGATTACGTGGATTACAGAATTAGGAGAGCAAGGAGCCCAGGAGGTAATTCAGCGCTTGAACAAGGTGATGTTATTCTTCGTGCACCGAGCCAGAGATCTTACTTGAAACCACGCGTTTAGGACAGCGTTCGTAGAGGTCTCAACAGGCGTCCAGGGTCCGAAGATGAACCGCAAGAAGAGAATGGTTATTGCGGCCATGGACATAGTCACGGAAGCTCTTCATTTATGCCCACAGCGGGTTATGACTACGAAGGACCCCAGTCTCGAGGTATGTATCACTTCCACTGACCTTCGCTCAAACTTGAACGCAACCATCATAGGCTTCGATACCGATGGTTCGGGTGATTCTTATAGGTCGAGTGGTCAATATGGATACGCCAGGTATGGATCAGGCGACCAAGAGGACTTGGACCATTTTAGCCCGAATCTGGAGTATCTTCAAGGAAATACGGACGACGACTCTCAGACTGAGTTTCAAGGTACGAACGAGGGATCTCCACCCAGTAGCGACGAGAGTAGCGTGTCCAGCGCAGATTCGGACGAGGAAGAGGAAGGGAAAGAGGAGGATGAAGCAGCGGAGGAGAGAATCGATCCTAACGAAGAGGATGACTCGTCTTACTACCCTGACACAAGGGCTTATGCTCCGAGCTACTACCGGCCCCCGCGAGGCGACGAGGACCGTGTGGCATATGGATATGCGCCGAGATACTATTATTAAGTAGTGGAGCCGGATTTCTGTATGGAAGGAACGGCGGGCAGGAAGAGGTCGTACGTCTAGGGCTGTACTGTAGATAAATAAATAAAAGTAGTTGAAAAATAGTGCCTAGATGTGACTTTACTCTCACGTTCACAATGGAACAAGAGACAGAGGCACTGGACATAGATCCCATTTGGACGACAAGTCGGACCGCTCGCCAGATCTACGCGCTGGGCGAGGTTGAAAAAGTGCGACCTGTGTGAGGTTCTTTTGGTGGGAGCAAGTTTGCTCACGGTGGTCGTGCAGGATATCACCCGCTTGTTGTCCTTAGCTGCGTCCTCGATATCGCTTCTCACCTTGCCGCAGACGGACGGTCCGGACGACAACTTACCTCAGGGAGAAGAACGCTCTGAACAGTTTGTTTTGGAAGTGAGCGAGTACTTTGAGCGCCTTGACGTGAGTTCTAGTTGTACGTAGGTCCTCTAAATCGCCTCACATCTATTCTCAGTCCATTCAAGGAGCGATACGGTCTTCTCTCGCACATATCAGGCATGCTCGGATTGCTCCATCGGCCATCAACGCTCCTCCGCCTGGGTTTATACCACCGTCGCTGGGAGTTGGCCTCCCTCAATCTGAGGGCGACGACGGCAAGAAGAATCGCGGCCTTCAAGAAGAGAGAATAGAACGGGACGCGTGGCAAGGCATTTTGGTGGCACTTACACGTCTGAAGGCTGTCCATGGCGCTGCTGAAAACGATCCCGAACCCTCGAAGTCCATGCAAGAATGATACCGGGATTTACAGGGAGTTGCAATGTCCATGATTATAGTACGTGTATTCTTTGACTGTCTGGTATCCTGCAGTAACACCCTGTCTAGACAGCACTCGCTTCCTCAAGGGTCTTCTCCGCGTCCAGGAGTTCCTGGTCTTCAGCGAGTTGAGGCTCCTTCTTCGACGCGGTCTAAGTACCGACGACGGATGGTCAGGATAAGCCAGGCCCGTCAGATATGGCTTGACGTACGATGAGGTCCTTCAGTTCTCCAGTGGCCTTCCCAAGACGATTGGCAGCATCTACAATCATTTTGTTTGCTTCCTCCATCATCCTCGTCTGCGGGCCGTTTTCCATAACTGGATTTGTGAAATTTAGTTATTAGACGTACCGCATTGTTGATGTCCCACCCCTCAGCCCCTGCGGCGACGAACTCGTCGAGCTTCTGTTGCTGTTGTCGGGCCTCCAACTTGTACAGCCCATGCTCTTTTGAAAGGCTTTCACGGAAGTTGAGATGTCCGATCAGATAACGATGACGATTTATGCATATGCTCACCGTTTTACAACACCACTCTTGATCTTGAGCTGCCTACGGGCGGCAAGCAAGTCAACTTTGCTGAGAGGCATGGTCAATGCGCGGCGAGAAGGACTGAGCTAAGTACAAGCTTGGGTAAGAAGTGGACGTTGAGATCTAGCTGAGATTAGATCCGACGATACTTTATACGGTAGTGACTCTCTTACCATTGATATCGAGCAGCAATGATTTTAGAGGTTGTTTGACCATTCACACAGTGAAAACATAAATGGGTCGTGGTAACGCAGAAATTACTACAATGAAACTTTGTAGGAGAGCATCAGAACGATTCCAGGGTGGTCGTAGATAGGTAAGTACGTGAGATATGGTCACTAGACGGTGGCCAAGTCGTTTGTGCATGAAGACACGGACACGTCGATGGAAGCTCCACAGCATCGCGGAGGTCGGAAGCATCAGGTTGGGGCATAGGGGGCATATCGAAACGTAAAGACGTATGGCCGATTGAATGCGGAGGAACAGGACCCAATGGAGACCGACTGGCGGCAACATCTGGGGAGCATCAAGCTACTTATCAACAATTCCTTTCGTCATCGCGGACGGCTCCGAAAACATGGTAGCAGATCCAACGAGTAGCCAACTCAGCGCACTGGGCATCAGGACAATGGACTAGCCATGCTGTTGCGCAGAGGCGAGGGCGGGAGGTTGGGAAATGCAGTGGCGAAGTCGGAGGCGTCGTTGCGGGATCGGCGAAGAGGAAAGTGAGCGTTGTCCGAGATCCAGAAGCTATGAGTCATTTCGTCGTAAGTCCGCCCTCGCCGCACCAATCCACATCTTCCTCAGCCAACGAAGTCTGTTAGGCTCCCATCATACACTCGTGTAGACATACAATGCCCAGAACGATGAGGGGCCGCCCTCGACTAGGGATCGCGAGGGCCGTCGTCGGCAAAGGGAGCAAAAGAAGAAAGCAACGGGAGCGGGAGCGAGAAAGCAAGGAGCAAGAGCGGGATGCGTGGATGATGGAGGTGGTCGTGAGGATGGCGCTGATCAGGCGCCAATCGTGACAATCGGATTTGGGAAGGTGTGGGGGCGCGATGATGGTGGCAATGAGATGGTACAGAATAAATTCTTGATATCAATAAAAAATTGCGATGCGTGATGATGGATGCTGCCGTCAGGGGCCTCATCGATGGTCGACGGCTCGTGTTCAGATGGCTAGGTATTGACATCCATGCTTGGAAGTGGTTGTGCGCGGGAAAGTAATCGAGGAGTTGGAAGTAAGAGGATGGCGATGCCAGTGTGTCGGCGCAGGCGAAGCACGGAACCGCAATTAAGTGGTCGTCGCCTCAAGCTTGGTGATGGGATGGCAGGAACGTGGGACGCAGGTGGAACAAATCGACAAGATAAAAGGGTGGAGTGCAAGAAGGCGCCGATTGGCAGGCGAGGTACGCGCTCAGCCTCATTAAGAGGGAGTCAGCGCCTCAAGCGCTGCTATCGGTCTCGCGTCGGTGTCGTGTTCAGGCCCGCATCGACCGTCGTTCGTGGGTCCATCGTCGTCGTCGGTCTTTTTCGTGATTCCTCCGCTTCCAAGGGTAGGCCGAACAGAGGTGACACCTCATAGCCCATGCAAACCCAAGGAAACGTGCGGCGCGGCTGCAAAAGTACAGTCGGCAGAACCAGACAATGGATGGCGTCGCTGACGCAGAAGCCAGTGAGTGTCGTCCAAGGTGATAAGGATCACCAGCGGGGAGAGGGGAGCGTGATGTATGCGTAATATATAGAATAATGCGATAGTCCGTGTCATAAATCAAAACAGTTGTCACCTGTCCAGGCAGAGCTGTTGTACATTCGTTTTGTCGCGGTGATAACCCAGCGGAATAGGATATTTTGACGTGGAGGGCAATCAGAACGTCGTGGGAGCAGCAGCGGCGCTGGGAACGGCGTGCCTGGTTGTGCCGAGCATGAGAGCCTCGTTCACATTGCGCAGGCGGTGGACTTCCTGTTCAGCAGCCTTGAGTCTGGTCTCCAGCTGTTCCCTGACAGTGTCGAGGAAGCGGAGGTGGCTGGTGGCTGCATCGGTTGTGTAATTAGAAGAGGCCGAAAAACTAAAAAGCTTTGGACGTACCACGATCGAGCAGAGAAACCTTGCTGGACTTCTGGTTCGACGCGGGAAGGGTCTCCTTGAGGCGCGCGTAACCATCTCTTAGCTCGTCACGGCGGCGTTGTTCGGATTCAATACGCTGCTTGCGGATCGTCTCGCGGCGTCTGTAAAAAAAAGTTGTGAGTTGCAGAATTGCCAAACACAATACAAGACTCACGTGTCATTTCCACCAGGAGCGAGGCTGGCGGGCTGGAAGTCCTCATCCTCATCGTCGCTGTCATCGTTGCTCCTGCTTGATCTCCTCCTGTGTGCGGCCCTAACGCTTGCACGGACATTGGGTGCCACGACGGGGTTGAAGCGATGCGACCTGGGGACAGTGGCCGCGTAGGGGATGCTGGTAGCAGGGGGAGAGTGGCTGCCGCTGCCGCGACGGTGCCTTCCAGAAGGCATACCGTCAGACGAGAGCTCACCGGCGCTCAGAGTGTAGGAGAGGCTTTGGGGCGAGAGGCTTGCGCCATCGGCAGGGGTGTAGGGGCGGGCGGGCGACGACGAATAGGTGTACTCGCCAACGGTGGTCGAGGGCAGGTTCAGGCTTGCGAAGCTGAGGGGCGAGTCGGCCTGCGAGGGCACTACAAATAGACATATCGTCAGTAGCGCACTTGAGGAGTTACGTAGGCAAACGTACGACCAATGGAGACCCCATAGGCGGCGGGTGACGAGGGATAAGGCTGGAGGTAGTCCATGCTGTTGTCCAGGTAGTTGAAGTTGCTTTCCAGAGCATCCATATAGCTGGGGTTCTTAGTGTGTTCGAAGTCCATGGCGAAGGCGGTGGAGGCCATTGAGAATGAGGGTTCCAAACTGCGACTGCGAGAATAAAATTGACGAAATGAGAAGATCTATATAGAATGGAAAACAAAGGGTCAGTTGTAGTTCATTTTGCGCATTGTACTATTGTAAACTCACCGTCAAGGACAACAACGGGAACTGTGGCAACTGGAAATGAAATAGGGCGGCGGGGAGAAATGAGGAGGGCGGGAACAGGAGGAGAAGGCGAGGGGGGGTAAGGAGTCAGAACGGAAGGAGGGCTCTATATAGTCGGAAGATCAGTGGCAGAGGTCCATATCGGCCTGGGATCTGCCTCGAGGCAGGGCTCTAAACACTGACATTCGGCGTTTTCATTCGTCCCTTCTCTTCACACAAATCAAGAAAATACCTTTTCTTCTCTTCTCACACACCTGCCCGCCACACATGCAGCCACACAAGGCGGGTTTAGCCTGGTCCTTGTCCAGAATATCCTCTGTCTATTCCGCCCCTGCTGCGATGAGTTTCATTATCAGTTTATCACTCCGTCGCAAACTCGGACCCACAATTAATATGCACTTCATCTCCAACCTGTTGCTTCAGCTCAGTTTACCGTCGCCCGCCCGGCTTGCTTGGGAACACTTTGTACAAACCGATTACCGATTCTCACCGATTCTTGTTCTTTTGCGACTTCGCACCGGTGCCCGTAATCGTGCCGTGCTGTGCCATCTGCCACCTCCATGGAGCAGGCATATGATCCGGTTTCCGAGAGCTAGGGGGCTAGGGGGCTTTGTTCGAGCGAAGTGCACCCTAGAGCCCAGTGTCGTTCGGAGAAATCTCTCCATTCATTCCTTCGGAGTTGTTCTTGGCTTGACCGGCAGTCACATTGCAATGTCTGTGCCTCCTGCCACCGAAGTTTGCACCATGAGCATCGAAAGTCTTTGCAACGTTTTTTTAATATCTCGCCGTTTTCGATTCCGTAACTTTGGTTGCCGATCAGACCTTGGACGCGCAGCTTTCCTCGACTGGGAAGTTGTCCATAAGAATAGGATGAAAGATGGTATGAATGACATTTCTGTGAAGGAAGAGATGGGATTTCGACGGCATGCAGGCGTCTAGATGACGCGTCGCCTGCTCATGAGATATGCTCCTGGAAAGTAAGTAATGATATCACATCACATGAATAAGGAGGATGAAGGCCATCAAGTAATAGGTCATCGTAAAAGCCAATTGGATCATCCAACGGCGAGTCATGAGTCATGAGAGCGTTCGTAACGTACGTGGAGGAACCATGCCCGTGTCCAGAGAGTGAATGCCAGACGCAGGATAAGGGATGGCGGCGCCCAGCCTCAAGCCTTGTAATATCCTGAATACAATGGGTCAGGTTGCTAATGTGAATGGGTAACATAGCACCAACCTCCGTGGAATGGACCGTGCATATGTGAGTGGTACTCCAGCCGCTTTGAGAATCGCCAGGTCAAGAAGTACATGTAAATCTGGTCAGGAGCTCGACTATGCCAGAATCCGCCGCGCAGGTTCGAAAGAGACGCCCAACGAACCTGGCAGCGGCCAACTCGGTCCAAAGCTGCCCGCCATTGCTGCATTCCCATGCAATCTTGTCTTTCCTAGGGGCCTTAGAAATTGTTAGAAGCGATGTCATCATTATCGTGATCATTGGAGTAGAACACGATTGCAGGATCGGAAACAACTTAACAAGGGTGAAGATCAGTGGAATCGACGGGATGCAACAAAAATCTAGAGAATTTGGGACTTACTTGCGCTGTAATTGAACAATTATGAGAATAGCTCGGATGGCACAAAAGACGATCACGAAAGGCCAGAGGAACTCAAGCTTGGTTGGTCGTTCGCGTCGAAAATGTACGATCGCTGTGACAAAGAATGTCAACGTTTGGCACTAAGACCGGAGGTCGAGCCGACGTTGGAGAGAGCGAAAATGCTGATGACTGCGCATACAGCTACACCCAGACCAATTCCACCATATATGTGCATGGGGTCGTAAGTACTTTCAACCCCAATGGGCGAGGAGATTTATGACGACATCACGACATCACCATTCGGGATAGAAGAAGAAGAGGTATTGGCCTTTCAAGAGGAGAAATAAGCCAACCGCGATGCTGTATGCCTGTGGAGGGATGGGTTTTCATTCCAGCGACGGCAGTATTGCGGAGGACGTACAGCTATCAGGACGGCCCATGCAATGGCACCAGCCCCTCTGGAGGAGCGATCAGAACGTCCAAGCGAGCAATTTGGGGTTATTATCACACCTACTGACATGATGACCTTTGGAGCTTTGGAGATAAGATAGCGACCAAAAACACTCACCACATTGTAAGATAATTTGGTAGGAAAGGTGGCGCGAAAGAGCTCAGACTAGGTTCAACTCAAGGGTATTCTATGGATCATCAGTGGTCGTCGCGTTGGCGGGGCCTGCCTCTACTACTAAGATATAGTAGTATGTAGATGGTTGACCGTTCTGCCTGAGTCCTGACACTGACAGGGACAGGTGACGTGACCATCATGTGGTACAAAGTTGTGACCGACTCAAATCTCCAAGTTGCCAACCACTTTAGTATACCCGCTAGATCGTGATTCCCCGACATCTCCTGGGTATGTTTCAACGCCAAAATTCTGGGTCCGATTTGGAAGGCCAAGCCTGCTGCAATTTGATTCCGTTTTTTGATGTTTTCGGCAGGTCTGAACTCCCCGCGTCACTCGGCCACAAAATATCTGCGATATCATGCCTCGATTTTACGCAGGAGGTCTAGTCTTGCGAGTACCAGAATACTTCTCTCGCGCTGCCGCCATGTATAACGATGGGAACAGACCAATACCCTATTCGCTCATAACCGTACACGATAACATGCTATGTTCTCCATCCAGCGATCTGGTAAGCCCTGCCCGATTGCCACAGACAAGGTTGGCCCGATATGTCACTTTCTCTCCACGAACCGGACTGAACTCTAATGTTGCCGCAATTCCCCCCACTGGGCCGCTATCGATCCATATGTGCTGAGATGATTTGCCGCGGCTTCGCCCCAGCAGCTCCTGTGTTCTTGGGCTCGTACATAGGTCTCTGGAGAGATCTGCCTTTGGCAGTTGGTGCATGATATCGTCTGCACTCTGGAGGCGTCCAGTGGATGCTGGGTTGCACTGGACTGGTGACTGCGGATGGTCTGCCTTGACTCTTTCTGTGATCAACTGTAACGCGGTGGTGTTGGGTGCCCTACAGCCCTATCCACCGAATGTCATCCCTAGGTATTCAATGAGGGCATAACTGTGCGATGGCGGTGGCTTTAGCGTTATGTGTATACGTATGCTCTAATTCGCAACCTTTGATCTCCGTCGTACGGACGCTCATGCAACCATATACATTCTCGTCCCATCTCTTGGACCAATTATTTGGCATATTTTCTGAAGAGGAGACTCGGATCACCGGAATTCTACCTGATACACTTCATCGCCAGCCACACACCGTGAGGCTCTCCACAGGCTCTTCTACTTTAAGCTTCTACCTGAAACCTTCTTACCATGTGTGATGATTCTCTGAGTCTCGTCTAATGTTATTAACGCGAGCTATTTTCAACCGCCTGTCTCGCAAAGATTTTTGCGGCCTCGTTGACATCCCTCGCCGAAATGAACGGTCGGCGATTCCCATTCCATACTGTCGACTGGAGGATAGCCGCGCACAGCCCATTTGACCACCTGAACGCGAGGCCGCCACTCAATGTGCAGTCCATCAAATGTCTGTCAATTTCGGGTGGGACTCTGCTTGAGCCTTGGACGAAACCCGAGTACAACGTGTATGTACACGTGTCGGCACTCATCCATCGATTAGCATCGAGTACTCTCTGAACGTTTTTATCATCACGCTCGAAGATGTGTTACGCCCAAACTATGCCGCAACCCCATCACGAAGCTACTATACCTGTTCGATAACGAAGCGAAACGGAAAGCAATCCTATCGCTTCATTAAGTTTCTGATGATATATCTTTATCGTCGGGCGCACACGAAAAGATGGTATACACAAGAGGATTAATCATATATTGCATTTCGTAAGAGTCTGCGTAAAAACTAAACTACGAGAAAGGTTAGCTAAATATGTCCAGCCAAGTTGCGCAAAGGGAGAGGAATCAAAACCGAGCAGTCCTTCAAACCAGGATTCCATCATGCCAGCTCCTGCATTGCACGCCTAATGTGCTGCCCCTCGTCAAGAAAAAGCTAGGTTCCGAGGTCTCTCTGTGGCATCCTTCATTCAAAAGGACGTCGGAGAAAGGAAGAGCGCCGCTCCAAGTGGTGTTCTCGCCTCGGAACCTATAACACATCGCGGCGCACATCGTCGAATCGATATCGATTGCTGCTCGACATTGACATTTCCCTGTTGCGGTGGATATGTGGTTTGAATGTACGTATTCGTCAAGAAACTGCACTAGTCGTGTCGCGAGTTCTGTGAAGAAAACAGCCGAATGTCGATGTCGATCAGTGATTGTGGTTGAGGGGTGCAAACGAGAAGGGCGTGGGTCCTGGAGGGTGTGTCCGCCAAGATGGCGGACGAGGAGAAGGAAGGGGATAGATCGACCGCATCATCATCGAGAGAACGCGATGAGTGCCGTGTGCGTTGTGTGGAAATAAAACGTGAGTGAGCTTTTGGTCCATAGCCAGGTGAGCGGTGAAAGAGTTCGTTGAATGGAATAATGGATACGCCTGGAATCTCGTTTTCCTTCAAATTGCAGGTACTAGGGCGGAAGAACAATATCGATCAATGAGGCCTGCATGTGATCCGTGAGATCAAACACGCTACAGCACTCGGCTCGACCGAAAGTCCCCGCACACCAACCCAGAGCCTTGAGCTGCAGGCCCGTCATGTTCTTCTCACGAATGAATGGCGAGGGGTGGTGAGTGGAGGAACAGGTGGGATTGCGCACAGCGCACTAGACTGTCCTATGTTCGACCAAATCGCCATCGATAACAAACACCAATTCCTGTCACGCGCGTGCGCGCGAGAGAGAACGTCCGCAAATATGAAGTAGAAGAAAGAAGAATATAAAGATGCAAGGGGGCCTGGGTGAGTCGTTGATGTATGAAGGTGTTGTTGGATCGGGGTGGGGTGGGGGAAGATGCGAGCCCAGAGATGATGGAGCAGAAGAGGGCACAGAAGCACGATAGCTCAATAGCCACTCTCAGACGCCGACGGACTGGAGTCCTCAGAAGGGGGTTCTTGTCCTCTGACGGACTTGAGTGAATGGGTAGCACTGACGCCTTCGCCGGGTGGTTCTAGTGGCTTGGCGTCGTACATCCCTGGGGAGGGCGTCTCCGTCGATCCAAGGGAGATCTTCTCGTTAACAGCACGCAGCCGCGTCATTTCTGCCTCAAGCTCGTTGAGTCGATCCATCATCTCTTTATTGGCCTTTTCTAGAGCAACGATGTGGTTGGTAGCTGGAGCACAGGGGTGTCAGTGACGAGGACGTGATAGACCCTGACGGCGACGAACCTCGTTCCAGGAGTGAGACTTTGGAACTCTTTTGATTGGACACTGGCAACACATCCTTCAATTTTGCATAGCCATCGCGAAGCTCGTCGCGGCGCCGCTGCTCCGCTTCGATCCTCTGTCTCCGGGTTGCCTCCTTGCGTGTATTCGCGAGATTTTCAACAAAAGCAGCGCCCATGTCGTTATCGTCGTCCGATTCCTGAGAACGTCCTCGTCTGTTTCGACCAGACGAGCTGGTGGGGGAGGGAGTAGGGTTGTAGCGGACGTGGCGATGGACTAGGCTGTTGGCGCGGGAAGAGGAAGGAGAGTTGGCTCCGCTACTGTTGGAATGGTGATAGATTCCGTCCGCCGATGTGTCTGATCCGGAAACAGGTGGGGAAAGAGGGTCATACATATCAGGGGATGGCGGAGGGGGAGAAGTAGAAAGAGGAAGGGAGCCATGAGGCGGTGAATTCGTGCCATACACGGGGGGTGCATATTGATGGGGTGAAATTAGGGATATGTGCTGGTAGGACATGGAGCCCTGGTGCTGCTGCTGGTGCTGGATGTCGCCCAGCTGGTTGCCTGGTGGAATGAATAAAGATTATCAGATGGGCACGAGTTTCGTCAATGCCCACAGCACGGCACCCACGCGTTGAATTCACTTGATAGTTTCCTATCTGTTGCTGTGGATAGCCGATGAAGGGGGGCTCCTGTTCTCCATAGAATCCGTAGCTGCTGGGGTTCATGGCACTATGATCGTCTGGGATGTGCTGTTGCTGATCCATTGAAACGAGACGGACGCGTGTGGGGGTCGTGGATGGTCGTTTGGTGATATTCGTGTCTTGCTGGTATCGTTTAATGGCCCAAGGCGGTCGTGAAGGTGAAAAGAATAGAAGAATTCGAAAAAGCAAGAAACAATGGCACTGTTGATTGAAAAGTAACCAACAGTGAGGCCGGGAAGAGAAGGGGGACAACTGGGAGTTGCGCCACTCGTCCGCTTCGCAAAGGCTTGTTTGGCTGTCAAGCCGTTGACTTTGTACACTTTACACAATGGCTCTTAGTGGCTCTTTCATCTTTCACAAATTCCCGGTCGAGGCCCCTGTCGATGGAAACTGTTCGGACCGAGCGGGCGACGGACCGCGGTATCAATGGTACAATTATTTGATAAATGGTGGTAAGCCAAAATGCTTACCATACTTGGTCAGAGCCATTGACGTATAGAAAGGGGCACGGGCGAGTTATCGCGCAGTTATGCCCCTCCTAAGCAGGGAATGTACATAAATCACCGGATGTAACCAAGCTACATAGTACATTGTACAAGAAGAAGAAGAAGGAAGAAGGAAGCCTCTCATTGGTAGTTCGTCGTCGTCATGCTGTCGAGGGATTACTGAGTAGACAGCCCCAGTAAACAACAAATTCCAAATGGTCGTTTAGGAGGCAGTCTAAGAAGAACAAGGACATCGCAAGCGATCGCAAGAACAACAACACTGCGACAGGAATGGTCGTGAGTTCACTGTAAGATATTCAAGGAAACCATAACTTGAGCTCACCAGCGTTCAAATTCCTGGGGCATCGCCGGCATCCACCGGGGGGCAAGGTATTAGAGTTGCAGCATCCAGCCCAAGAGATCCAACGATCGAGGAGATCGGCAGCCATCCGTTTGCTTAGAGCTGGCCCTCCGACGCGTTTTGGCCGACGGTGAATGCAGGATTGATTCTGGGGTGTCCGAGACGCGTGGTGGAGATATTTCTCGACGATCGAGTAGCCTGGGGAGTGTGCTCGGGGTATCATCCTTCAACATTCAACTAGAAGTGATGTCAGTAGTAAAGCAGCTGGAACGCGCTTGACCAGCAGGTATGATAACAGCAGTGCTTTACAAAGGAGGTGGAAATGATAACGATGAGGAAGACCATCGGCGATGGCATTGGCAAATTGAAAGGACGACAGGCACGTTAATTGATTTGTGTTCCTGATTTGGAACGAGGCTCTCACCCAACCTTTGCCAACTCTGTTCCCACTTCCTCCGTTGGAGTCCATAGGCCGTCTCCTTTACTGGAAACCCCTACTTCTCGACCCGGAACCGGCTATACTTGTTATTTTCTGCACGACATACTCTACTGCAGGCCTACTTGCGTTCATTTGAGGCTTCAACTAATTTCGTCCGATAAGTGTGTTCAACTTTTCAACCTTACAGGACATGCTCGAATTGACAGTTCTTGTCAGCCTAGATATATGCCGCCGCTACAGTTCGGCCTCTAATATACACAGAGTGACCAATACCAGGCCAACTTTTGTCTATAGTCGCGGTTTCGTGGCCATTTCCGGGTCGCCTCGCCTCATCATGTCAAACAGTCTTCATGCCAATGCCATCACCCAAGAAACGGCCAGGTCTCCCCATCTATCCCCGGTGTCCTCGACTGCTACTATATCACCGCCATGGGCACCCCCAAAGTCCCCGTTGCCGCCCCACAGGCTAGCAAAGCTGGCCAACGCACTTGGTGTCTCAACTCCCATGCCAGCAGTTCACCAAGCTACGCCTTTTATGTCGCGCTCGTATCTAGAATCTCCAGCTCCATCTGAAACTTTCCGTCGGTCGCCAACTCCATCGACACCTGGCTCTAACTTTACCACCTACTCATCTCCTATATCAAAATATCTCCTCCATGTCATTCCGCCGCTTCACCTTCCACATGATACCGACAACGATTCCGATATGACCCCACCACCTTCTAGCGCGTCCGGCTACCACACTCAGTTCCGTCGAGGCACGCTGGTACCTGTTCACTCAAGTTTACAATCTCAACTAGGAGCCATCGCGAAGGAATACGCCCTTCCAAGCACTGCAGGCCTCATCCTCTATCTGGTTTCTTCAGCAAAGTCCCCACAAACCACAAGTCCCACACCTGGCTTGGGGCTTCAGGACGATGACATGGATGAGCCTGGCCCACGACTGTCAGATGATATATGGAAACATCTATGGACACGAGTTTTGAAGACCGAGCAGCGTGACGACACATTGACGCCGTCAGTATCGAAATACCCACTCGGAATGACACTTGGAGCACAGTCAACCCCATACCTGCTCCAAGAATCCAACGGCCAGGCCCTTCGACCTTTCATCTCCTCCGTAGCTGAATCCACCCCGAATTCGATCACCAACCATTTTCCTCCATCTCCTACGACCCCCTCAACTGTTTCCGATGCGCGTTCAAACACCAAATCCGCTCCCCCCTCCTCTTCGTCCGTTTACGACCCTGAAACACCTGACACCTCGTCGGCCGCGTCCTCCATTCTCAACGACCCCGCAACGCGCGCAAATTCCCTCGACCTCCCCGGGCTCATGTCTTCCTCCATCATCCCTATCCTCGCTAAGGTCGAATTCGACATCGACAAACGGAAGGCGCCCTGGTACGAACCATGGCTACGCAGTCGGCGCATGAACCATGCAAAACGTGCCGCCAGTAGGAATGGGGAAAGGAAAGGGAGTTTAACGACCGCTGGCGATGAGAGCTCAGACAGTTCCAAGGAGCAGCCCAGGCATATTGATCTGTTGACGGGCAGCAGGAACAAGGCGGGGAGCCCTGTGTCTCTTTTGCTGTCTCCCGCGGAGGAGAAATCGGACCCAGAACTCCAGGTGCCGGAGGCAAACCCCATACCGGATCCAGCTCAGTACGAGCAGCTTCCTGAGCCGGAGGAGGAAAATTGGTCAGGTTCAGACGACGAATTGGAAGAGGAGGACTTTGAGTCAACAACCCGTGTTGCAACCATGACAAGGGCATTGGCAGTGAATAAGGATCCCTTGGCAGACGTCTTTGGCACGGATGCAGAAACATGGGGTGAGCTTCAGGCATCCTCGCGCCGGGCATCCAGACGGCAGACGAACCCGAATGTCGTGAACCTCGCGCTCAACGCGGCTGACCTTACCGCCCTGCCCAGTCCCACACGCTCAGAGTTTTCGTATTTGGGCAAGGAGGAGGATGAAGTACAGGCCCTTCTTGACCAGATGTCGCGCCCAACCCTGTCTGTGTCCATCCCGTCGTCACCGACCAGCAGCAGTAAGAAACATGTGCCGCCGCCCTTGGTGCTCGTCCCAGAAGTGCTACAGAACGACCAAGATCTTCGGGTTCCTGCTCAATCGAGTCCCATGCCTAGCAGTGCCAGTAGCACGCACTTGGCTTACCTTGGGAGTGACGGGATGCCGGCTGCGAACGGAGAAGTGATGGTGGAGGAAGCCACGGAAGAGGATGGAGAGGAGGAAGAGGCTTATCCGAGGGTTAGGAGCCCTGCGGAGTCGGAGAAGAGGGGCGGTGCGGTATTTGATGATCTCGACCTTGGCTTGGATCCAACTGAAGAGGTGAGCAATATTTTATCTCTCAATTCTCCGGAACCATAACCTTTTTCTTTACTTTTAGTATGACGACAACGATCCTCATGACCGACGAAAGAGCCAATTCCTGATGAGAGCACAACTGGATGAGATTGAACGGACGCTTGCTCAGCTTTCACCACGCATGCTTCAGACAGACCTCGCGGAGGAACAGAGTATCCATTTGGCGTCGCTTTCACCAAGCAAATCCCAGACGCTTTCTCCTGGGACACTCAACGGAGATTATTTCCCTCCCTCTCCCAGGCTTCCCCAGCACCCGGACATGCCGTATGTGTAGCCACTTATTCAATCTAACAATTGCTCACCGCACAATTACATCGCATAGTGATTCTCCTCAAGCAGCTTTCCCGGTAACTCCCTTGTCCGGTATGCAGGCAGCCTCTCCACTTCGCCCGCGGGACGCCCCGCCTTCCCCTCCGCGTCTTGCAGTGAACGGCATAACGACATCCGCGCCAAAAGCATACCTACCGAACGCCAGAACGTCGACTACTCAGATCTCAGCAGAGACCGAACGGCGAAGGCGCGAGCATGAGGAAGAAAAAGGATATCCTCTTTCCCCTCCTGCGGCTATCTCTGATTCGCCCATCATTCCTCTTTCGCCCGACCCATTCGGTCGATTCTCGTCAACGCCACCTCCTCTTCCTGGAGCACGGCAGACGTCAGCCTACTGGGAGAATGAACCGGGGGGTCTCGTCGTGCCAATACCTTCAGAACATGCTTCCGGTGTTTTAGATGCTAATGGTAGGAAACGTAGTAATTCCTCGGCTACCAGTCGATTTTCCGCCGACTCAATAACAGGGGTAGAGGCATATACCAAGCCGACGACGAGTCGCACGACTATGAATACTATCAAAAATTTATGGAGGAAGAGTACGAAGAACAAACAATCCAATCCACCACCTACCCCGTCTGGCTCGTCGTTTCCCCCACTACCACCTCCACCACGCCCATCTTATGACTACCAGGAACCGCCAAAAACGCCTACATTTGGGAGATTCTCTCCGCAACCTCAACCGCCTCATCGCTCGCAGGATGTGCCACCGCCTGTCCAGCCCTCGCAGCAGGCGCCCACTCCATCCTTGCCCAATCCCCATCCTCAGCAACCGCCGATACCGGCTCAACCGCAGTTGTCTGTCCCACCTCCTTTTGGTGGACGGAACATGGCCCCTCAGCCGATCGTGGCTGCGCAGATGCGCCCAACGAGAAGCGCCTCGACATTGGATCGCCTACAATTTGACCAGGAATCACCATACCCCATGCCTCGACGGTCCCCATCATATACTGCCCGACCACCATCTCCTCCGCCCTTCTCTTCACCGTCTCCTCAGTCGATGCAACTCCCTCCCTCCAACATGACGATGGCCAGTGGAAGCATGCCCCCACCCCCAGCGTCGGCGCCACCGTTGGTTTCCCAGGAAAAGGAGAAACCAAGCACCCGCAAGTCTATTCTCAAAGGCTGGAAGTCGTCCTCGATATCCTCCAACGCCCCACTGCAGACCCAGGCTGCAACCGCCCCTGAGCCTCGCTCAAGTCTCGAGCGTCCCAATGCTGGTGTACTCCGTGGGAAGCGGCCTGGCGTCCTGAACTTTGGTTCCTCGGCACGCGGCTCCGTCGTCTCACCCCCGCCGGACATCCCACCTAGCCCGCAAATCCCGCAACAGTTCATCCCACGGAACAGTCTAAGTGAGCACCGGCAGTCCATGCGGTCGCTGAGTGGGAGGTCGACTTCGCCCCGCCGGTCAATGGCGTCGTCACGCCACTCACGGGACGGGAGCCGCCCCAGCTTGGATAATTCGCAGTTTGAAATTGTGTCGCCAAAGATGGTTACCTCGACGCTGACGTATCCTTATCATGGGCTCAACAACTCGCCGTGAGGTGCACAGCTGGGAGTAGGTTGACTGTGCAGGCAGATTTTATTTGTGTGCTTTGGTCGTTAGTCCCTCCACATCTTCGTTTCAATGGCATAATCTTTCTTGTATACCTTGTCGGATCTGCCCATATCTTTGTAAACTTACAACGGACCGGTTTATTCAATCCCACATAGTTACTTACATTCCACAAGTTGCTTATTGTTGGGCATCGTTGATCGTAATTTCTCAAGGGAACAACATTAACATTGTTTTGTGAGGGTATAGTAGCAGTACAAAATGAACAGTTAAAGATAACAATAGTCCCGTACCGCAATCCAGTACCAGTAACGGATAGCCAGCGAAGTCGAAGGTGAGAGCACAGTAGTTAGAATCCACAAAGACGGAAAACAAGGTACAGGAAGGAGCCCATAAATCGAATGGCAGACAGACCAGCGCTGAAAAAAAATTGTCAGTCTTCCATAGAACGCTGGACGCAAAAGAGAAGGACATACAATGCCCAGAACAAGAAAGTAAGGTAGGGATTGAAGGCAGTGCCATTAGCAGCCTGGACGTGATCCTTTACCCAATCCTGGAAAACGTTTGAGGTGAAAACAACAATCATAAGCCTGAAATCGTAAAGCTTGTCAGAGCCATCATCACAATAAGCCACATGCAACGCACATGTTGGAGCCGACCCAAGCCAACACGACGTTAGTCCTGCTGTTTCGGTCGTGATCGGCCTGCTTTGTGGCTGCATCACGGTGCTCCTTCTCTGCAGGAGGCTTGATCTTGAGCGAATTACGCGCGGCGACCCACAGCTGCTCGACATCCTCCCGTGTGGTTGGAAGCTCGACCTCCATGACCTCCTTCCCATCCTCATTCTTAACCTTTTTCGCACCACCAAGGTCTTTTGCCGCGCCATTGTCTCCTTTGGTTCCCCAGGTGACATCGTGCAAGTTGCACATGGCATACATCATCAAGATGTTGACGTAGGACGGAAGCAGGAACATGTACTGAAGGAAACTCGTAAACATGTGCCAAGGTTCGAAGTGCATGAAGGAGCTGATGAAGTAGAGCCCGTAGGTGGCCAGCAGGGCAATGACAATATCCCGGAGAGTCTGGTTAGTACGGATGAGCCTATCGGGAAGACAAAACGTCAACATTCACCACTATGGTAACGACATCTGGAACCTTACTCCGGGAGATTCTGCCATCCCTCAACGTTGTGAGGAACTGCGAGATAGACGGTGTACCCCGCACACCATGTCGTGATGACATTGCATAGACCGAAAAGGATAATAGCTGTGAGATATGTCCAGCGGGAACCCTATGATCATTACCGTTAGCCATTGAGCCAGAAGCTGATAAAGCTGTTCCTACCTGGGGTCGATTTCCCAGAGAGCAAACGAGGACAACAAAGAGAAGACCAATGTAGAGATTCAGGAAGATGTCGAATACGTATTTCCCAGCGCCCTCACTGAGGAAATTGAATGCATTGTTTTCTCCTGGTGCGGTTGCCGAAGACACGAGCTGTGGAAAAATGTTTGTCAGTCAATACTTGGCCTAATATTCAGTCATTACTTACGAAGTAAAAAGCCAAGTAGAAATTAGCGAGAGACGTCCAAGTAAAAAGAAGCTGGATTGCATTGTAAATGAACTCGAGCTGGAGAACAATCTTCCTGAAAAAGTTCTGCCCCGAGGTCCAGATTCTGAAGAAGAAAACAGTAGCATGAATAGACGCGAACAGCGACCCGTTCAGCCACCGACGGCGCTGCGATATGAATTCAGGGACCTATGGACAGCACGTTCAGACATGGTCCAGCGTAGTACGGAAAGAGGCCACGTACGGATGCAGGTACATCAGTGGAGGCTTTCGCGCTTTTGACGTATTTCAAACTGGAAGTTGTGTTAGTCCCAAAATCTGTAAGAGAATAATAAGGCCAAGAGCACATACGTCCAACCTTCCTTCTTTTTTGTCACAATCTCAAAGCATAGAATACGATCCTCAGCGAGGTACATGTTCCTCTGGAAGTTTCAAGAATCAACAATGTGGCCGCGGCATCAGTGGATATGAAAATTACCGCTGAGAAAGATAAATATAACGATCAGTCCATATCACTGAGCGACTTGGCGAAGAGAAAGACGCACCGAAGAGACCAGCATCACTATCCCCGCCGTGCATAGTCTCGCCCTTGAAATATGAGGCAAGAGGGCCTTTGCCATTCGGGCCATTGAGCAAGGCTTTGTACCTATAGGCACTGAAGGCGCCGGGAAGTACACTGATGTAGCCGAAAACACTCTACACGACGGATGTGAGATCAAGTGGCTGCAAGCGGTGCCAAAAGCGACGGACCTCCAAAGGTTTATCAAGGATATTGGACATTTTGTACTAAGGAAAATGTAATCAGCAGGCCTGACAACAGTGGTTTTGGGAAGAGCGTACCTCAAAATTCTGAGATGCGGCCAGAGGGTTGCCCAGAAGAAGACTGCAGCCTCGACCAACATCTACACAAATCCTGGATCGGGGTTAGGTGCCTTCGAAAAGAAAAACGATTAGATTGGACTCACTCTCCGCAGGCGCCGCCGACGCTAGAGTGTTTGTCGAAGCCTATTGCCATTGTTCATCAGTAATTCAGATAGCTAGATTGGCGACCAACATTTCCAAAGCTCGTAGATGGACGTTCCAGTGGGCTTGGTGCCAACATCCAGAAGGATACAGACTAGCAGTGGGCGGTAAGTCGTCGTCCATTCGAAGGATTGCACTGCATACCGTTGGGCTTGATGAGGGGTCCAAAGGCATTGAAGAACCAACGATGGCTGTTGAGCTTCTTCTTGTTCTGCTCCTTGAGGCAGAACAGAATCTGGACAGGACATGATCCGTGCCCAACCTCACCGGAGTCCGTGACGATGACACTGGAAGTGTATCTAGATTATTAGAGAAATATCGAGTCAATATTAGAACGAAGACATTGGAGAGAAAACCGGCTCACTCGAAGATGTGGGCCGTGACATCCTTGCCACCTACAGAATCTTTGGCGATACCCTCTTGATAGCAGCCCATCTGATCAGAGTATTCGTGAGATACTGTGGCAATTTGTAGTGGGACAATAGTTACCAGACTAAGGACTTGGAGAGTCCGTTTGTTGACTTTGTTTCTGCCGTCGGAAACGACGCAAACAACGACCTTCTTCCAACCCTCAGGACCCCACATCTTTGATTTAGTCCTGCCGCAGAGATGGGCAATGTTCTTTATGACGCTGAAGATCCACGTTAGCATCCCATGCAACACCGAAGGCAGATGTTACGTACGCGTTCATAGTCTTGACAAACAGTACTTCGTCTTCGTTATACATGGTCATCACAATAAAGAGTTCCGTATGGCGTCCCATTAGGTAGGGCCGCAGGGAGTAACGGGAGGACATGAAGTCGTCGGGGTCGCACGTGGCTGCGGTGTATCGCATCTTGGAGAACTCCTCGACATCGCTCTTGCCCGCAGGGACGATATTTGAGGGTACAGGGACATCGAGCACCAGATTACCCTGGAACAGCGGGACCTGGCGCACCGACCGTCTGCGCATCATCTTCTCACGCATCGTCGAGTACCCGGTGTTGTGTCTATCGTACATCCCAGGATGCTGCAAGTTCTGCTTCGGCGGATAGTTCTGCCCGGCGCCGTAATGAACTACGGGGACCGGGGGTGCATGCTGGGTCATCTCGTGGGAGTTCAGGTGGACTTGAGAACCGCTCTGGCTCTGGAATGATTTGGCGGATTTGCTATCCCAGTTCGCTCCGTCGTAATCATTGTAGTGGCCGCCATTGGAAGGAGGGTAATCCGGTGCGGCGGGATAATGATAGTTGCTGGCAGGCTGCTGGCGTGCATAATACGGGTCATTCTGGCGGTAAGCCATTCTTTATGAAGTCCTGGGCAGTGCCAGCTGGTCGGTGGGAACGAAGAGAATGAACGGCTTAAGCAAGTAGAGCTAGGCCTGGAAGGAGTGACGAGGATGGAAAGTATCAGGGAAAGACAGACCAGGCCGCCGCAGTGTGAGCTACAGCCAGCACGACAGAAATCACTGATGAGAGATGGGAGTGAACAGTGAACCTTGTCCTTCACAACTATAGCAGCGCTTCCCCATCCGGTAATTCTTCCAGGAACACACAAGAACTAGGTGGTACCCACCCTCACTCACAATGTCGAAAATTCCTCGAAACAAACGTGAACGTGCCACAACGCGGAGAGCTCGGTTGATCCTATGGCATTTCGTTCATAGGGTAAAAATTCATCGAGGACGTTGGTTTGCTTTCAACAGTCTAGCTATCCATGAATGAGCGTACTACATCCCATCGGGCCACCATGCAAGCCTCTGAGATCAAGGTAACAAGGATCCGAATGGGCGACCCTACTGGGTTGGTCTTGATGTGCCTTGTACTCCCAAAGTCGAAAGAGCTTCAACGATTATAATGTTGTGTCACGATAACAGCTTCAGGACACTAATCCCCCCATGTCGACGCCCGTCTACCCTGGGAATGCTCCTTCGGAGATGTGCCAGATATATGTGTATCTCTATCTCGTATCCCGCCGCCGCCCGAGGTCAGCCACGCACTGGGCGACAAAATGAGTAGTGGTACCGGAGACGATGGCCCATAATATGATCCGAGGTCGATGCAGGGCAAGCAGAACAGCCCCTGCGAAGAATAGGCCACCGAAACTGCGACGCAGAGAAGCTTCTCGCATCAAGCACATGGCCAAGGACGTTTGGCCACCAATGTCCGCCGCCAATACGACCAGTCAGCTGTGCTCTACCAGACCTGTGAAGTGGGGGGATGCGCAGTACATGGTCGCAGCTGAACGCCTCCTAAGTGGAGGCAGGGCAAAGGCAGGGTCTGATGGTTGTCTGAGCCTTAAATTTTACATTGTTAATAATCATCGATCATCAACACCAGGGAAAATAAAGAGAAGGATTCAATGGGAAATCGTGGAGGATATTTGGACAAGAGTTGGATTGAGCACGGGACAATTGGGTTGACAGGCGGATGGCTGGATTGAGGGGAAAAGGCGTTCGATGAGAGGACACACATCGATGAAATTTGGGACTCCGCCAACACTCCTTATTTGGTTCTCTCTTGTGGTTGCTTCAGTCCACCACTCTCTCCGCCTCTTGAACCCCTCTTTTCCCGCCTCACATCTCTTTTCTTGTGCCATTGTAGTTCTACAAGTAAGTGGCCCATCTTCGTCTGGTTTTACCTGTTTTTTTCTGCTGCGCCGAGGCCAGGCGAGGCCACCACGCAGCCACCGTGCGGCAACATCTTGACGGCCAGGCGCCCCATTGTCATTTCTTTGTCACCGAGCATTCCCTGCCGCTATATGCTATATAGGCCTTGCGTTGCGCCTATAGCCGTATCGATTATCCATTCCCATTCCCCATTCCTTTCTCTGTCAGCCGCCAGACTTAGCCACGTTACGTGTGTTGACAAGTGTCTGATCCACACACCCTCCTGCCCCCAGCCCCTAGAAACACCCTTGATCTCCCTTCTCCCTTATAACCTCCCTGTGCTGCTCTCCACCTCTTTACTCACCCCTCCTTCCCCTCAGTTTCCGCTCTCAGAACATATGGCAGACTCGTCCACCCATAGACTCGACCTGCGTGTTGGTGGCAAGTACCGGTTGGGTAAGAAGATTGGTTCCGGCTCTTTTGGTGCGTGTAGCTGCTATTTCTACCCCTCCCCATGGCCTGACTATCCTTCAAGGTGACATTTACCTTGGGATCAACATCATCTCAGGGGAGGAGGTCGCTATCAAGCTTGAATCCGTCAAAGCCAAGCACCCCCAGCTTGAATACGAGTCCAAGGTCTATAAGACTTTGGCCGGCGGCGTTGGCGTACCTTTCGTCCGATGGTTCGGCACAGAATGTGACTACAATGCCATGGTCCTTGATCTCCTTGGACCTTCCCTCGAAGATCTGTTCAACTTTTGCAACCGCAAGTTCAGCCTGAAGACCGTTCTTCTACTCGCTGACCAGTTGGTGAGCATCACTGCGACGTCGCGCGCTCCCGCCACTGACGCATGTCTAGATCTCTCGTATCGAATACATCCATTCCCGCAATTTCATCCATCGTGATATCAAGCCCGACAACTTCCTAATGGGCATCGGCAAGCGCGGAAATCAGGTCAATGTCATTGACTTTGGTCTGGCGAAGAAGTTCCGCGACCCCAAGACCCACCTGCACATCCCTTACAGGGAGAACAAGAATCTCACCGGCACGGCTCGGTACACCTCCATCAACACCCACCTGGGTGTTGAACAGGCTCGTCGTGATGACCTCGAGTCCCTCGCCTACGTCCTAATGTATTTCCTTCGTGGTGCTCTTCCCTGGCAGGGTCTCAAGGCTGCTACCAAGAAGCAGAAGTACGACCGTATCATGGAGAAAAAGATGACCACGCCCACCGACCTGCTCTGCCGCGGGTTCCCCAACGAGTTCGGCATCTTCCTGAACTACACCCGTGCTCTTCGTTTCGATGATAAGCCGGACTACTCCTACCTCCGCAAGCTGTTCCGCGACCTCTTTGTGCGTGAGGGCTACCAGTACGACTACGTCTTCGACTGGAGTGTTCAGCGCAACACTCAGGATGACGGGTCCAAGCCTTCTGCGAGGCGCAAGGTCGTCCAAGAAGAGGAGGACCACCGTGCGAGCGATCGCATGTAGGTGTCATAATCCGTTCAGGCAACACCGGTGTCTGACTCAAATTTCCGTTCAGGCTCCGCTCCCACACTCGTCAACAACAACAGGGCTCCCCCGCGGCCGGGCCTGTTCCTCAGCAGCGTGGTGGGCGAGGCCGGGATGCCGATCTTTGGTAAATACATCCGGTGGCTTTGCTCGGTTCGTGCGCTCCAGGTGCAACCAAGCGATGTAGGGGTGTGGATGGTAGTTGCAGAGTCGCTTGGTCATCAATATGGTTGTCCCCCGGTGTGCGGTAGAACCGTATCCAATAGGGGCTCGCGGAGGTCAAGCTGTTGGTATGGCTTGGTTGGACACGCCCGGTTCTGTCGGTTTGCCACAGCGTCCTTATGGCTTTCACCCGTTCGTTCCCGCCCTTGGCACGTCATTCTGCTCAGGAAAGGCTCTCGCGAGCAAATGCGATGCCGATCTCCGT
Source organism: Asterophora lycoperdoides (assembly GCA_018850815.1). NCBI lineage: Eukaryota > Fungi > Basidiomycota > Agaricomycetes > Agaricales > Lyophyllaceae > Asterophora > Asterophora lycoperdoides. The sequence goes on from JABCKJ010000011.1 coordinate 119,441, forward strand.
TACGCGACCACCACCACAACAACATGGCTTGCTATTGCCTCTGACTCATTTCACATACGGACGCTTTTTTCACTTCAAGCCAACCCCCCATTCCCCGCAAGGGGGCGGTGGGACGGCCGCCTCTCCTCTTCCCCTTTGCCCTTAGTGATAGTATGTAATCCCCTGCGCCCGTAAATATCCAACTTTGCGTTGGATTCATATTCCCCCAATCACTTCCCCAACATATTACGACTCTCCCTCCATTTTCATTCCACCACCAATTCCTTCCATACATACATATATCTCTGCCCATCCTCATCACTACTTACAGTTCCTTCTCTCTGCCCACGCATTTGTTGTCCTCTTATCCACCACCTCTTCCTGGATGCCTTCACTCATAGGATCCCGTCGAGGGCGAGTAGGATGAGAGAGGGCGCTGCGCCTGGCTGGGTTATTACGAACCTTTTACGACGGTTATCTTCCTCTCTCCGCACACAACTCAGGCGCGTTGGTATATAACTCGGTTTCATGCTGTGGTGTACGAAATACAGACAATATATTGCCATTCTCTGTAATCATGTACTGAGTAGTGCCCTGTAAGATTTGCAGGCCGGCGCCAAACACCGCTGCTACGTTCCGCCAAACAAACATTCCACGTCCACATACTTACTCGACGAATCTAAGCAATGGCCTCCTTCGCTATGGCCTTGCCTTCCAAAAAGGAGGAGGAGAGTGGTCTCAGTTCGTACTACAACAACAAGACCACGATCATCCAGGAGGCCCGCGTCTTCAATGAATCTCCCATTAGCCCGCGCAAGTGCAGGGCACTCCTCACGCGGATTGTATATCTACTCTATGTTGGCGAGACCTTCGGAACCCAGGAGGCCACTACTCTGTTCTTCGGGACCACTAAACTCTTCCAGCACAAGGACGTGCGTGCACTGCAATCTTCGTCTATTGGCACATACTGACGTCGCCCCCCAGAGCGCGCTGCGGCAGGCGGTCTACTTGGCGATCAAGGAACTTGCGACGACTGCCGAGGATGTTATCATGGTCACCAGCAGCATTATGAAGGACATGCAACCCAACTCCGAGGTCATCTATCGGCCAAATGCCATCCGCGCCCTTTGCCGCATCATCGACGTACGTCACAAATTCAGCACAAGTTGAGTGGTATTCTCATCCTGCTTGAATGGTAGCCCTCCATGGCACAAGGCGTCGAGCGTTTCTTCAAAGCCGCCATCGTCGACCGCAACCCGTCCATCTCCTCTGCTGCCCTCGTCTCCGCGTACCACCTCTTCCCCAATGCCAAGGACGTGGTCAAGCGCTGGGTGAACGAGGCGCAGGAAGCGGTTAACTCGAAATCCTCCCCTTCATTCTTTGGCTCTAGCTCCGGTGGCGGATACCTTGGCTTCGGTACATCTTCACAACCCAGCGGCCCTCAGACTATCACATCGTCGAGCTATATCTCACAATACCACGCGCTGGGTCTTCTATACCTTATCCGCCAACAAGACCGAATGGCCGTGACGAAGATGATCCAACAGCTGGGTGGTGGAAAGTCAGGTTCCGGAACGACGCTCAAGAACCCTATGGCACTATGCATGCTTATCCGTTATACTGCAAAGGTCATGGAGGAGGATCCCAAGTGCGTTTTCTCATTCTCCACGCGCGTCGTATGATCCTCATCCCTGAATAGCATCCAGAAGCCTATGCTTGAACTCCTCGATGGCTGGCTGAGGCACAAGAGCGATATGGTCAACTTCGAGGCTGCACGGGTTATTTGCGAGATAAAGAACGTCAGCGCACCACAGTTGACCAAAGCCATCTCAGGTAAATTCGACGCTAGCAATCACTGGTTAGCGGTGGCTTATGGTTCATGATAACAGTCCTCCAGCTATTCCTCTCATCGCCTAAGCCTGTTCTGAAATTCGCAGCTACGCGTACCCTGGCTGCCCTCGCCCTCTCCCACCCTACAAGCGTCGCCACTTGCAATGTTGACCTGGAGAGCTTGATTGCCGATCCTAACAGGAGTGTCGCCACCTACGCCATCACGACTCTCCTCAAGGTCAGTGGCCTGCTTTTTGTACTGCAATCATACTCTTACAAATTCGACCATAGACTGGCAATGAAGCATCCGTAGATCGACTCATCAAACAGATCACTGGCTTTATGTCAGAGATCAGCGACGAATTCAAAGTTATCATTGTCGATGCCATTCGTTCCCTCTGCCTCAAGTTCCCCACAAAACACGCCTCCATGCTTACTTTCCTTTCTGGTGTGCTGCGAGACGAGGGTGGGTATGACTTCAAACGGGCCGTGGTGGAGGCCATGTTCGACATGATCAAGTTCATTTCCGATGCGAAGGAGCAGGCCCTGTCCCACCTCTGCGAATTCATCGAAGACTGCGAGTTCACCAAACTCTCTGTTCGGATCCTACATCTACTGGGAATGGAAGGCCCCAAGTCACCGCAGCCCGCCAAATACATCCGCTTCATCTACAACCGAGTCGTATTAGAGAACGCTACAGTTCGGGCTGCAGCTGTTGCAAGCTTGGCCAAATTTGGAGTCAACTCTATCGACGCCGCCCTGCGAAACAGCATCAGCGTGCTCCTGCGACGGTACGTGTCACTCCGGTGGTCCTCGACGAATTGTGGCTCATCAATCTTAATCAGGTGCTTGGATGATGTGGACGATGAAGTCCGTGATCGTGCTGCGCTTTACCTGAAGGTCTTCACAGAAAAGTCCTTGGCTGATACCTACGTCAAAGAAGGTAATAACCACGTCACGATCCCTGGCGCCACCCCTACTTATGTCCGTCTTACAGAGTCTGTCTTTTCGCTGGCTGCTCTGGAATCGAAATTGGTTGCATACGTCAAGGATCCTTCCGCTGCCGCCCAACCATTCGATGCGTCATCGGTTCCCAAAATCAGCCGTTCCCAGGCCGCGCAGGACGCAGCTCGTAAGTCCATTCCTTACCTATCCGTACATCTACTTACCGCGCGCTAGGACCCAGTACGCTGGACACCATCGGCGTTCCCACGTCCCAGAAGGTCTCCAACTCGCCTCCCCCTCCATCAGCCGCAGAGAAACAATCAGCATATGCAACGCAACTCGCCGAAGTTCCCGAATTTGCGTCATATGGTCCTGTCCAGAACAGCAGCGTCACACCGGCACAATTGACCGAAAGCGAGACCGAGTATCAGGTTACGTGTGTGAAACACATCTTTGCCGAGCATGTTGTTTTCCAAGTCAGTGTCAAGTTTTTTGACCACTCGGGATATGAACTATTCATCAATATTGATTTTAATAGTACAATGTGTCGAACACATTACCCGACACCGTCCTAGAGAATGTTTCCGTCATTATGCAGCCTCAAACAGAAGACAGCGGCTTGATAGAGGATTTTATTATCCTTCTGCCTTCGTTGGCTGCTTCGAACTCACCGAGCATCATATACGCGTCCTTCTCCAAAAGCGTTCCCTATCCCCTCGCCTCCTTCGCCTGTACGCTTAAGTTCGTCAGCAAGGAGCTAGATCCATCAACGGGCGAGCCTGAAGAGGATGGCTACGATGATGAATATCAGCTCGAGGAGATTGAGCTCAGCGCGCCTGATTATATCATCCCCAACTATGTTACGTTTGGAGCCGAGTGGGATAGGCTACGCTCGGCGCCGAGTGCGACGGAAACCTTTGCCCTGTCGGCCATGGAGAGCCTCAAGGGTGAGTCGAAACCTTGTTAATAGGTTTCTGTGAGTATGGGATACTGATTGTCGACCCACCTCTAGCGGCATGTGACTCCATCATAGAAGTGCTGAACATGGAGCCTCTAGGCGGGACGGAGGCGCCTGCCTCAACGTCGGTTCACACTTTGCAACTATCCGGCCTGGTGACAGGGGCCGCCGGGAAGGTTGTCGTGCGTTGTCGAATGACGTTCTCTCAGGGCGAGGGCGTGACATTAGAGCTTGGTGTGCGCGCGGAAAAGCAAGAGGCATGCGATCTCGTGCTTGCCGCCGTTGGGGGCTGATGGACGGGCGTCATCAATATTTCCATACCTCCTCTTCCGCTACTTGTTGTAGAACTCCACCTTTTTTTGTTGCTGTGGGTCAATCTCGGAGTCTTGTGCGATAGGAGGCCAATGCGACGGAGCTCTGACTCCGACTTGAGCAGGCTCTTAGTATGTATCGATGCCATACCTTTTATCAGAAATCTTCGACCTTCTCTCCTGTCGATCAGGATTCAGGCCACAGGCCACAGGAGTGTAGAAAGTGGGTCCGCCTGTTTCCCCGGTTGTATATGCCCGCGACGGCCGTCTTGATTTGCCATGGGGTTCGGGTCTTTTTTTTTGATCGTTACCGGTCATGTTTACAGATGTCTTACGATACAAGGTCGTTTATAGTGCACAGCTACATGCTGACTCCGAATTATTTAACGCCTGAACCTGAACGCTAGGCTGTTTCTGACCACCATAATTGGGAGGACATTCGGCCGAATCCATCACTCATGTCTACCCCATCCCTTCCCTCGGCGAAGGTGATTCATGTCGACACACGCGGAGCAGTAATATTGTCCGAAGAGTCACCAGAGGTGCGCGATAAGGTAATCGTTTGGCTAGCACCGACTCACACGACCTCTAGACTAGGGATAGTCGGGGGATTTACTTTCCAAACCACATAGAGCCTGTGTCGCACATTGCAGTCGATGTGAGTGGACGTAATTTGGTCAGCGGCCGGCCAAAACTTACACAAGATGTTGGCTCATTAGGTCGGAGGCTCGCTGGCAAAGGTGGTGTACTTTACTCGATCACCGGACCCGCCTGCGTCACCGTCCATTGCAGCCACGCACGGCTCCACGAGCCCAAGCAGTCTTTCCACCCCTACTAGCCCACGATCACTCTCGCCGTCCAACAGCTATTTCAACGGTTCCCCCCCTCCAACTTCCGGTACCAAGCGAAGCGGTGCATTGACGCCCTTGGTACTCGAACCACACAGCCAGGTCGGAAATGGCCTCTCAGCGCTCAACGATGGCCTTCTCCGGGATTCTCTCATCCGCCGGACAATACAACACTTCCCTGGCGGCTCGCTGAACTTCGAGCGCTTCGAGACCGACAATATCCATGAATGCGTCGGCTTCATCCAGTCTCTGATCGAGCGGTCTGCGAAGGTCAACAACGTCCCCATCGATGAGATGCGCAAGGGCGTCAAAATCATGGCAACGGGCGGCGGCGCGCACAAGTTCTACGAGCTGTTCAAGGACACGTTACAGGTGGAGGTACAGCGCGAGGACGAGATGGAATGCCTTATTGAGGGTCTGAAATTCATCACGCTCATCCCGGACGAGGTGTATTACTTCTCCGATGAGCTCATTCATTCCGTGTCCAACCCAAACACCAGCAGCCACACATGCGCGTCACCAAAACCCACCCTACCGTCGATCGGCGCAAATGGCGTTCTGGAGCGGCCCAGTCCAGATCCTCCGAAGTTCGGAGTGACGTTTGAAAGTAACCCGACCCCCCAGCTTCCGTGTTTGCTTGTCAATATCGGATCTGGTGTGTCAATCATCAAGGTCGACGAGGATGGCAAGTTCGAGCGTGTCAGTGGAACGAGTCTGGGTGGCGGTACGCTTTGGGGCTTGCTCAGCCTCTTAACACCGGCGACCACTTTCGATGGTGAGTTTTAAAAATCTACTTCACAGGGGAAATGAGCCGATGCTTACTTCGTCGCAGAGATGCTTGCGTTCTCGGATAATGGGGATAACGCGACTGTCGATATGTTGGTTGGCGACATCTACGGACAAGATTACAGCAGGCTAGGCCTGAAGTCCACGATGATTGCTAGTTCCTTTGGCAAGGTGTTCAAGAAGGGGGGTAGCAAAAAGACTTTTTCCCCTGAAGATATCAGTCGCAGCCTATTATATGCTGTGTCGAACAATATCGGTCAGATTGCGTGAGTGTCGATTTCAGCTGATGGTGATCATAGTTGTGTTGACACGTCTACAGATATATGAACGCGGAAAAGTACAACCTAGATAGGATCTATTTTGGAGGCTGCTTTATTAGAGGTGCGAACAGCAGACATACATACACATGCCACAATGGCCCGAATCACAATGCTGATACATCTGCAGGGCACGCTGCGACTATCACAACACTATCGTATGCTATCCGCTTCTGGAGCAAGGGAACGAAGCGTGCTTTGTTTTTGCGGCACGAAGGCTTTTTGTGGGTTCATTCTTCCTTTCCGGGATCAACACACGGACTTACGGGGTGGCGGCAGAGGCTCAATCGGAGCATGGATTCGCAACATTGATTCGAACGAAGACCACTAACGACCACGCGGATATTTTATGGATGTAATTTAGTACTGTATGCATTACGATGGATAATTCTCGAAGACACCCAGGGTTAAATGAACGCTAGCTTGGCGGCCTAGCCCGCGTTACCGCCACGCAGGATATAAACAAAACACATGACTGCTGACCTGGGCGAGACTGTCAATCAACTGCAACCCGACATCATTATCTCGTCACAGTGGTGGTAATACAATTGATTTCGTTGGGGAGGAATACCTACCAGCTAGATCTATAGTCTACCTACCAGCGTCTCTACTTCGAAACATGGGATCGGTCTTGTAGCGGTGGTTTCGCACGATACGGCTGGGGAATCGGCACCACAAGGCACCGGATCTGATAAAGTGATGAATCATGAAAGACTTTTTTGTAAAGAGACGTGGGAAAGTGGCATGTTAAAGTGCTATGGTCTAAGTCTTGCAAGTTTGTAATATCCCTGGCATCTGGTCTCCCTTGTACGAGTCCTAGCCAGACATATCCTCCTCTTCCCTATTCCCCATGGCCGATCTATCTGCTCCCGATGTTCCCAAGGACAAGCAGAAGAAAGCGAGACATCGCCACTCTCCCGCCCAGCTCGCTGCGCTCAACGAGCTCTACGACAAAAATGAGCATCCTGCTCTGGACTTGCGCTCGTCCTTGGCTGAGCGGCTTGGAATGTGAGCCCTATCAGCTCCTGACCTTTGTCGATTTATAGTTCCACACCCTAAACGACCTTTCATTTTCTTCCCAGGGAAACAAAGACAGTCAATGCCTGGTTTCAGAATAAACGGGCCTCGTCAAAGAAAAGGACCAGAGGTGTTCCATATAATGTTCCACCTTCAATCACTTCCACTGCTGCTTCCACGTCAAGTACCGCGGCCAGACACCCGTCCGAGTTTGACGACTACCTTGACGACGATTACTCCCCTGTAGACCATCATCTCTCTCGCGCCACCTCTATTGCTCCACAGGATCAAACACATTCTTCATTCTACGCCGGCAACCCAGACCACTCTCATTTCGAATCGGATTCCATGCCCCGGCGAATGCGCATGCGTCCATCTGCTGAGCAGACTGAGGAGCTCCGAAAACTCTATAACTTCACTCCCCACCCCACAACTGATCAACGCCAACTTTTGGCGGAGCGCATCGGCATGTACGTCTCTTTTCCTTCACCTGCCATGTCTATCCCCATTTATGTAATCCCTCTGTGTCACTAGGCGTTATCAGAGCATCACGAACTGGTTCCAAAATCAGCGCAGTCTTGCAAAAAAGAGGAAAGAAGAGGAGGCCGACGGTGGCCCGTCTTCGACATCGTCTTCCACCGAGCACCACAGTGAATCCCGCACATATTCGGCGTTTCCCCCGCCGTCAAATCACCCCTCTTTAGGACTACCGCTACCCCATGCTGGTTATTCTTCAGCCCCAGTCTCAAGAGTTCAGCGCTCTCTGAGTATCTCACCCTCTGCGGATGGGCGTTCGCCTCGGAGATCTTCCTCCCGCCATAGTGCTACACCTTACAGCACTTCAATGACATCGTACTCGAGACCTCGGCGCTCTCGCCCGGAACCTTATCAGCTTGACGCACTTAAGGATCTATTCACCAAGACGGCCACGCCTTCTATAGAGGAGCGCTCGGCTCTGGCCTTGGAGATTGGCATGTAAGAATTCGATCACTTACGTAATACCTATAACATTAATCCAGACTTTCTCTGTTACCTAGGGATGTCGGGAAAGTTACCAACTGGTTCAGAAATCTGCGTCAGACCGCCCGGAAGCGCGACAAGCGATCTGGCAGCGTCGACTACGAGGACGATGATGGGTTCCACAACCAACCTTATTCGGCGTCCGCCTCCCGCTCCGGGAGCCCGTCATTCCGCTCATATTCGTCGTCGTCGTCGATGGAGCTCGAAGGTGACGATTACGACATGCACGAGATCCACTCAGACTTCGGCAGCGAGGATGAGTTCCAGGAAGCGGTGACGCCGCCACCTGAATCCGCGCCACCACTACCGGCGTCTGCTCCCACGTCTTCGTCATCGCGTATGGCGATTAGCGAACTGACGTCCGCCATCAACCCCGATCCGTATGCAGAGCTCGAGAAGGTCTCCGCCACCCAGTATCCTGCCATTAAATTGGAAGACGCGCTATTGCTCATGAACTTTTACCAACATATCGTGCATTAAAAGGTTGCGATCGACTAAAAAATAAAACAACTGTTGTGAGTTTGATGCTACCCTGTTTCCGCATTTCTCGTACTGAAGATGCTGACAGAATCGCCGATGTATCCCATATTGAGAAAGGCTACTATTTATTCGACCTTGATATATCAACACCTTCCCTTCCTCCTCGTCGTCGCATGGTGGGACTGAACCCGCGACGCAGAGTCGTCCTTTTCCCAACCATCATCCGTGATCACCCGTGTTCGCATTGCTCATTATATGTCGAACTTATCCATGCCCCATACTTATATATACTCCCAACTCGCTCCCTTGCAAATTAACCGCCACTGCTCGGCGCTGGCTGCTTCTGACGGGTCTGACCTTGGAGGACCTTTCTCCGTTCCCTACGCCATCTCTGTCCATTCTTTATCCTTGCCCTGCCCATACTATGCATCGCCCAAACACAACCAACGAACCCGAGCCCCGAAATAAAAACCCAAATTTGTTCTGAGTAGCAGAGACGCTTACTCTGCGCTTACTTGTGTCCCCGTACCCGTATCTATTACTTCCATCGTTAACGGCATTAAAATGCCATGTATGTGTATTGTAGGATACATGGCCTATTTATGATAATTATTCTTCCACCTCTCCAAAGGCACTATCGAGGTCGATGTCCTGATACGGTCGGTTCCAAGCCGGCAGTTCGGATATTTCGATATGTCCAATTACACGATGATCCCTCTACGTGAATATGGTCCTCCTACGTCTCTGCTGCAGAGAAACACAACAGGAATCTCGCACGACGCTGGAAGGGCGATATGGATTCCATACTGACCTTCGATACTATGGGCAGGTCTCTTCTCTGCGAGCGTGACTGCTTTCATCGTCGAGATCTATAAGACACTCTCCCTGCTGCATCAGTGGACACCACGAATGCCCTCTCAGTGGCGCAGATATCCCTGCAGCTCAGTGAAGTCATGTCAAATACGTCGGCGGGCCTCAACGTCACTGCAGCACTCACCTCGATCGATCTCGACGCGGCTGACTTCGTTCCCTCTACCTCATCCTTGAAGCTTGATCTGCAACGCCCTTTCGTTTCCCAATTTTCATCGGCGCCATCTCCGGAACACTCGTCGAACAATGGGTGCGCAACTATCTCTAAGCCACACTGGCAGAGAGCCGACGCACCCCTTGGATACTAGGGCCTCGAGAAATTCAAGATGGCAGCCCTCGTTGAAGCCACCCCCATGCTTCTGCATGTTTCCCTCCTGTTCTTCTTTGCGGTGCTCGCGGCGTTCCTGCCCGTGAACATTGCGACGCGGACTGCCCCTACCAGACCCCGTTCTCTGATTTATGGTGGAAACTTATGAAGCAAGGACGCACAGAGCCCGATGACGCCACTTATTCGCCAGGTCGGTGTTACGAACATCGACAACTCCACTGCCAACTTGGGCGGCGCGAGGAATCACGGGGCTGTATGAGACGGCTGAGCTACACTGTAGACTGACATGCGCCGGTCGGGCTCCCACGACGCGTCTCAGGCGAGGACAACGAAGCGAAGTTGTATGGCTATTAACATATATCATGAAGTCCTTTCAATATGTCTCGCTGCTTCGTAAACTCATTTATGGCAGAGAACAACGGTCCTGGTCAACGCGTTTTGTGTGGCGCAGGTGACACAATTCGCGTGGCGCATCGACTAGTTGCTCAGGTGGAACAGTAGCAACCTTCGCAAGTCTTCTTCGTTCAATATTCCCTGCAAGGCCAAAGACGGCGCAACCAACCCACAGCAGAACTCCCCGTGTGATGGATGTCATATGTGCCGTATCCAATCTCGACATTGCGTAACCGCGAGGCCTCGTCCCTTTGCGATGGCATATCGAGGTTTCCTTGGCTGAGCTTAGTTATGATACGGAAACGGTGTGCTCCGCGCTGGGGCTGTGCAAGACGCTTTCTCTCATTTATTAAGTTACATATATCTGTTCACTTGTCTAGGCTTGTCCGATACAACGATAGACAATGATACCCAGTACATCGCCGCCCCTAACAATGGATCTACAGCTCATGACCATAACATCGCTGATATCGGGTTCGGAGGAACTGGGGCCGAATTGATTTATGTGTGTGTATTATGTGTACGTTCCAACGGCGGCCCACGCGCACTCTCAAGCCCGATGGACATCGGAACTTGGAGGGATCGTGATCTACCAACGGCTATAACATCTTTCGAGCGCCCAACTTCCCCACATTGTTTCCCTTGACTCAAGAATCTCAATATGTCGATGGACGCGAGCACAAAACCGGGCCAATGGTCGTCATACATGCTGGGCATCTACATGAACCGGAAGGGACCGCAACCGTTGGGCACCGTCGTCTTCGACGAGATCGAGGAGAAAGCGAAGGAGACGCTGAAGGACTTTCCGGGTACGTTGTCGTTGTCGTATTTGCGTCGTGTCTCGTATTGTAACTAAGCGAATCGACCTTTGCTCTTGCGTACTCAGGGGCCTTCCTATATGCTGGAGGTAGTGCGGGCACCAACTCCACCTATCGTGCTAACCGCAAAGGACTGGATAAATGGGCGATCATACCTCGCATGCTCAAGGACGCGACAGTACGGAGTCTCGAGGTGCGAAACGAAGGCTTTTCTGCATCATCTCTTGTCCTTTGACCTGCAGCTCGAGTAGACAACGATTTTTGGTGTGAAATACTCATCTCCCATCTTCATCGCTCCGATAGGTGTGCAAGGCATCTTCCATGGCGAGGCGGAGATTGCGCCTGCTCAGGCTGCCCAGCGGCTAGGCGTTCCCTTCATCATGAGCACCGCGTCGAGCCGCAGCATTGAAGACGTTGCCAAAGCCAACGGTGACGGTCACCGGTGGTACCAACTCTACTGGTTCGTTTCCATCATACCTCTTTCCTGAACAGAGATGCTGGATAATGGCATTCAGGCCCAAGACGAACGACGTGACGCTCTCGCTGCTCAAACGGGCGAAAGAAAATGGCTTCACGGCACTCATCGTCACTCTCGACACCACGACCATCGGCTGGCGGCCGCACGATCTCGAAAGGGCGTATATTCCCTTCGGCCACGGCGTCGGCATCCAGGTCGGACTCTCCGATCCAGTCTTCATGGCCAGGTACAACCGTGAGCCTATTCATGAGCGACCCCCGTTCCCCTACGACTCCGACCAGAAGGACAGGCTATTCGCTGCTGGGGACGCAAAGACCAAGGAGGAGGTCTTTTTCGGTGTTGAATGGCTGAAGGAGTGCAATTCCGGTCTTTATCACGATTGGGAGGACCTCAAATTCCTGAGGGATAATTGGGATGGTCCTTTGATCCTCAAGGGCATCCAGAGCGTTTTCGTGTGTTTCTCGACATATCTCGTCGCATCGTTTCGCTGTTACTGACGGAGAAAATCAGGACGCAGAGAAGGCGCTCGAGCACGGCGTGGACGGCATCATTGTTTCGAATCACGGTATGATTATTCCGAACTCACGTCTTCTCGTCCTCCCCATCACCTCTCGGCCACAGGTGGACGCCAAGTTGATGGAGCCATCCCATCCATCTACGCGCTCGAAACCATCATGAAGTCCGCCAAGGTGAAGGAGGCGCAAAGTTCCGGAAAGCTCACTGTTCTTTTTGATTCGGGCATCCGCACGGGAAGCGACATTATCAAGGCCATGGCCCTCGGTGCGCAGGGAGTTCTATGTAGGTCACATATTGTCACCAACTGAGGGCTAATTTAATTAAATTGATCAGTGGGCCGACCTTGGCTGTATGGGATGATTGTTTCTGGAGAGGCCGGCGTTGAACAGGTCATCCGCCATACGCTTGCCGACCTTGACACGCATCTGGGATTGGCGGGATACAAGAACCTGAGTGAAATTCAAGGCAAAGGAGAGGAGATCATCACAAAGCTGGACTTTGTTCCTTAGAGGTACTGTATAGAAATATCGTAAATGTAAAACTCTGTAAAATATGTATGATTGGTGGACCGCGGTGAGTTGGTCGGGAGTGTGTACATGGTAGTAGTCCTAGGTTCAAGTACTTATGATCCCCACTACAGCCGTATGAGCCTCCTACCTCGAAGTATCCATGCAACCCCACACACCCCAAACGCATACGCACTGAGAATCACCATCGCCCACCCATCGGACGTATACATCGTCGGTATTGTAAGGTTCACCAACCCCGTCGCCACATTTGCCTGTAACCAAGGCCACAAAAAAACAGTCAGCCCAGAACCCACCCCAAATAAACGGCGAGAAGGCGGGAAGACATGAAAACGCACCACAAGGAAAAGCACCAGTCCATTCCTATTTAAGGCCTCGAGGAGGGGCGGCGCGCTCTGCACGAGCTGCAGCCGCGCGGGGTCGTCGATCGGGATATCGACGGGTACGTTCTGCTTCGAGCGGTGGGAATACACGGAGCGCGAGGGGAAGAACCACACGTCGAGCACGAGGTACCCCAGGATGAAGCTCGTGTTGAACGCCGCAACCCAGAAAATGTACGGCGCGTTCACCTGTGAGGGAACATCAATTAAAACATGCAATGGATGTGGAGAAAGAGTGTCGTACCATTCTGCGCGAAATGTCCTCGCCGCCGACACCGAAGAACCGCAGCAGGCCGAGCAGGGCCCACCACAGCATTGTATATGAGCACAGCTCGATAGCGGTGCGGTCGTTTTCGCGCGGCGCTGTGAGGGTGGCTGGTTTATTCTTCTCTTTCAGCTCGTGTTTCTCTTTCGCTTTGGCGTTGGCGTTGCTGTCGCGTCGCGGGCGGCCAGAGCGTCCTTGGACGGCTTTGAGGCTTCGCTGGAAATATTTGGGCGTCGGGGGGAGGATCAGTGTGCCCGCTGAGAGACCGAAGAGGTGGATTGCGAGGTAGCCTGGATGGAGATGTGACGCAACAAAGTGGGTGAAGCTGGGTGGTGGTAGATTGCGGAAGAAGAGGAATGTACCTGGGAGAGAGATGAGGCCTTCTTTGTTGGCGCTGAGTGGTCCTATTCTCGGGGCGCTCAGAACGAAGTCGTGCATTTTAAAGGCGGAGAGCGTAAGTTGCTGGGCTGCCCAGAGTTTCTAGCCTTTTGCGCATGAAGCAAAGGAAATACACACCTAATGCCACGAAAACTCCAAGGAGGGCCAGGGGTACGCGTTTGATGATTGGATGCAGGGCGACTTGGAGGACAGGCAAGAGTGCCAGTGTGATGAAGAAGTTCCAATGGGTGCCGTACTCCGATTCGTGTTCCTAGATAAACAAGATAAACATTTCAAGAAGATTGCAGCAACGGGAGAGTTCTGAGCACGGGATATTCGGTCCCCTTGACGAGGAGGACGCGGATAAGTCCAATGAGGATTATAGGGAGCGCTTTCTTGCTTGTGGAGAGTATTTTGGGCACGGCTGGGGCGGAGAGATACGCTGTGTCTTTGAGTATCGGGATCGCGGAAACGAGGCCCTGCGAGAACACGAAAGAGCCCACGCCCAAGTCCATCTTAATGCAACAGCAAAAACCGGAATTGGGTCAATTGGAAGGTACGCAGTGACAGGGTATGTACCAGTGATACGCCAAAGGACTCGCATTTAGCAAGCATGCGCGGGAAGACAGGGAAGTCGACCGCTAGAATTGCGAGCACGGTCATGAGGAGCATGTGGGCTCTGTATACGGTTACGGAGGGCAAGGGTTGGATTTTGGGGGTCGTACTACTCGACGCGCTTGGTTGTCGTGAGGTTGGCGACATGGGACCTGGAGGGGGTAGGGGAGACCCTAGCGGTTGCCTTGGAATGAGGAAGAGGAGGCCTGTTGGGATTAGCAAGAGACATGAGAGAAGTCCGGGGGAGTTGGCGAAGAGTGTCATTGACAAGAGGAGCGGTAGGACGAGGATGAGCCATGCTATCGGGAAAGGAATCGAGCGCGTGTGGGGTGTCCGCGATTTCAGTGCCGAGTATAGAGCGATTGAGCACTTGAATTTAGGTTAATCAAGAATTACCTTGGAATGAATGGACATACCAGCGCGACGAGAGATATCAGGTTGACATGGAGGACAGACGACCCAGTCAAGTCAGATACAAAGTCCTGCTTTGCTCTCTTGTAGTCCTCGTTCATTTATTTAGCAAGCGTAGACTGAAGCAATCCAAGTTGACGGACAGTCACAGTTGTTCCGTGCAACCCGTGGGAAAGACTGCCATTCGAAAGTCCAGCGGCCGCCAAGTACCTCGCGTTAACCCTCCCTCATTCAACTACCACAATCCCGCCAGCACTTGTGTTCGACAAACGTTCTCAGGTGAGTAGAACCCATCTAACCCGCCGTTCCCGCCACCCGAACCCACTCAGTCAATTAACCAAGCAGTATGACGACAATTGATCGCAGGGTGGGCGTTGGTGATGCGGAATTTGAAGGGCCAGACACCGCCTTGCACACAACAATCCCGCCTGAAATATGGCTCCATGTGTTCTCATTTCTGCAGCCTCCAGAACTGCGATCATCTACCCTGACCTGTTCTCGTTTTCGTTGGCTAGCCCAGCCTCTCTTATTCACCGTCATCGACGTATCCCCATTTTTCCCAGCGTTTAACTCCGAGCGTCATTTCAAACGCCCACAACGGTACCTCGCGAGAACGGTCCGGCGCCTGGAGTTCTACCGTTCGCAGCATATCGCCCCCGCTGTGAAGCACTGCTGGATCTCACCTTATTCTCGTGCTGGGTTCCCCCCGCGCAGCCCCAGAGACGACTGCGATCCAGACTTGATCGTAGAGAAGGTGGTCGAAGCACTCCCGCTTTTCCCCAACCTATGTAACCTCACTTGGCACTGTATGGACCTCTCAAGGTGGTGGGACGTCATATGCACGCTTCCGATCAGAACTCTGTGGCTCAATTCCTGCGGCATCCAGGGCGTCGACCGGAGGCCACTTCCCATACGACATCTTGATCTCGACCACTGGGCTTGGGAAGGCGAAGCCACAAACCACGTTTCTATTCACGAGGAGAGTCTATATGGTGTGTCTCAGTCAGTTCTAGCAGTCACACTACACTCGGAGCACATCGAGCACATCTCCATCCCCAGGGACAACTCATGTTCCCACCTCCTCTCTACCATGGCCGCAATGGACGCGTTCATCCTCCTCCGTGTCCTTCGCGTCCCTCTGTCTGCCATGTCCTTGCCCAGTTTTGTTCCTGCCTTGACCCAGTGCCCCGTCCTCGAAGAACTCAGGATTTTCAACCCTCCAACTGACGGACCTCGCGACATAACGATGTACCACCTTCCCCTGCATACATTGCCATGTCTCTCCACATTTGAAGGTCCATACACATATCTGTTAGATTTCGGAATGGGACGCCCCCTTCGGGTAGCCCAGATATGGGGGCTCGACGCCTCCTCTGCGTTATGTGACCCGTTCTGCCTCATTCAATTATTGCGCCAATTATCTATGTCCAACACTACTCTAGAATGCCTACACATGTCGGTCTCTCATATTCCCGACGAACTTCTAGCCATCACGTCGACGTTTCCCCGTCTGCGGTCGTTGGAATTTTCGTCTGCCGATAGTCCGCCTGTGGACCATCCTGGTGTTGAACCGGTCCACCGGCGTCCGTTCAGCTCAGCTGTGACGGTTCGTCGGATCCCTTTATTTACTCATGTCTTGTCACTTCCCCTCGGGCTCTACTAACTCACCCGTGACGTCGGTTATTATTGAACAGCTCCTCTACACAACCCTGCGCGGCATCCGATTCCCCGCCGAACTGGAAAACCTGCGCATCACAACCAAACTCAGCCACGGAAACCTCGACATGGCTTCGCAAAGGGACGAAGCCTTGCGGCTCATCGAGTTCATGGCCCGTGCGCACCCGCGGCTACGCACCGTTGAGATTGGCTACGGCACGTATTGGACCGGGACGTACATCGCCCGGTGGACCCGGTGTTGGTTGCGAGAGGAGGGGAATGGAGGTTGCCCACTGGCAGGCACGCTGCTGGGAAGGCTGGTGTTCAACGAACATAAGAGGAAGATCGTGTTCCCGGATGCGCAGCGCGCGGTGATGGAGACGCAGAGTGGCTGGGTGGAGGATAAACTCGTGAACACGAGGAGTTCTGTCGTTAGTTGGCTGCGCCGCCTTTGGCCCAGAGCTGTTTGAATGAAGCTTCAAATCACTATGTAGCCCAGTGTGCGATGTATTTTTGGATCTGTATCGATTTGTAGCGTACCCAGCTGTTTGTACTCTGACGTGTGAATCTATTGTATTACTATTTCACCTACATAAGCTCGTAGTCTTTAGTATCGCGGCGCCACGCACATTGCTTAGGGTGATCACTTGCGCCACACATAAACGTGCTGAAGGGAAGCATTATTTTATTTCACGAGTAAGATTACAGGATAGCAGAGAGAGGCGCGTTGCAAGGAATTTGTGGTATTATATTGCCCACTGCTTGCCTCTGGCGGCATCGGGCTTTTATCGATTATTCAAATTAGAAAATTAGAATACATATGCCTGCCTCCGATGGCGCTGGGGTTCACGATGCCAAACCTTTCTGTTGGCGGAGGTCTCGCCCAACGGATCTCGTCTTATAGGAGGCTACCTGCTTTCTTGGCTTCTTCGTCTGCGCATTCGTTCCTTTGACGTCCGGTCAAGGCAGTTGGGCCGTTACTGCTGCGGTGTTGTCGTGTATGTGGCGGATCCTGTCGGCCCGTCGTGCACAGGTGGTGTCCTCTGTAGATATAAGAAGACCTTTGAGTTCGGCATCGTATACTTCCCTTGCCCATGGGGCAAGGAGAGAACAAGTACTCGTTTAAATGACAGTGAAAAATGAATTATCGTTGGTCTCTCCATGTCATGTAGCAGTTTAGATTATTAGTGGCGGGGGACGATAAATAAGAGGTACCATCTTCTAAGGAGACACACAGTCAGCGTCAGCACAGGCGGCCCAGAAACAAGCAGCATTAGCTCACCTTCCCCAGACATACTTGCCCTCCAGAACTCGTTCACAGCAGCACCTCTCTCCTCCCTGTGATCTTATACCCCCTCTTCGCCTTTCTCTCTAGCCTCTGCTCCGACGCTGTGCGCACCTGCGACGCGGGAACATTATGCACCTCCACCAGCTCCTTCACCCTCAGAATCTTGCCGGCCGCCTCGGGTGTATGGCGGTGGTACACGGTTTGCATGCGTCGGTGAATGCCAAGAGAGATGAGGGTGCCCTTGATTTTGTCCCCAAGGGAGATGGCGGAGCGCCGGAGGGTGATTTTGTAGTGTGTGTTCGGCTCGGAGTCGAATGACGAACTTGGGAGTGTGGGTGGCGGGGAGGAAGTGGACGCGCTTGGAGTGGCGCTGGTGGTTAGAGAGCGCGAAGCATTGCGCCACTGTGTTTGGAGTAGCCGCCTGGACGAGAGCATGGACGCCATGGGTGCACTTGTGCCTTGTTAGTGGGCGTTGGAAATATTCCGATGTCACGCAACGGGGTCTAGATCAAACAGGGACAAATCTTGTAACGAAACGACTTCAATACGATCCATGATGCATGGGCATTTACATAAAAGTTGCTACTTACTGTGCTCAGCACTCATCGATGCTCATCGCATCACTGAAGCTTGAAGGTAGGCCATCGCTTGCCGCTTTTTGTATGTACTATGAGATCGTTTGTGCACTTCCAAGCGAACATAGCCTGGATCGTGACAGGTCAATTAATCACTACATAGGAGTAAGTAGTAATCAGCGACAGTGAGCATTGTTGTCACTGAGCATATGAGATGGTCATCGACAGAGGCTGAGAAAATTGTCCCTCTGGGCGACCTCTGGGCGATGCCAATTGCCAAATGAATCATTGAATGGACAAGTTATCTATCATGCGTGCATAATATGACACCTGCATCTTTTCACCTGTCTCGCTCTCCCTCCCATGGCCGCTCTTGGATCCCTGTCTAGTCCCCGCCAGTCGCTGCACCTCCACATCGATCCCTTCACCTACAAGCCTGAAGTCCGCCCCTCCAATTCCTTCTCCCCCTCGTCCTCTACCACAGGTACCACCAGCACCAGTACCAGTACAAACCAGGATTCGGATCCCTCCGCAATATTTTCTGCGCTATGCATGTACGATTTCCGCTCAGATGACCCCGATCACCTCCCGTTCGTTAAGAACGAAATTCTCGACATCGTGAAGCAGGAGCAGAGCGGCTGGTGGGCCGCCATCCGCAAGGAGACAGACCAGGTTGGCTGGATTCCAGAGGCGTTTGTGGAACGGATAGACGGCCAGATGGCGGAGAAACTGAGAAATACTTCAAGAGATCTCCGCGCCTTTGAGTACCACGCCGAGCAGCTGTACGTCTCTGCGCCGACCCAGCCCATAGCCTCGCCATACGACCCCGCGGAACCAGCTACACCGGCGACCCCGAGCCCTCGGATACAGCGGCGTGATGTATGAAATATATCCTTTGGCTCCCGTCCGATCGCTCAGAGTTACTTATGGTTATTTGCAGGCTCCAGCACCTCATCTCTATATTTCCACCAAAGCTCAGGATCTCGTGCAAACTGGCTTAGACTCGGATCCTTCATACCGCCTCATCTTCCAGCACTTCACACGACCCCGAACAAATAATGCGTACCATTCAAGCCCCATTCTCCAACCCCCCTACACCTCCTCCTACTACAGCAAACCAAGCCACTTTCACGACGAGCTTCTGCCACAAACACGACACCGAGCCGGTACACTCCCACAGCACAACGCGTCGGGCGGCTCAAGGCGCCGCGACAACCAACCCTCGACATCATTGCGGCCCTCGTACGAGTCCAGCACCTCCCGCGAGACATCCGAGCCCAGCAATGCGATATCCAAATCCAAGAGTGCTTTCGAAGGCTTGATACGGCGTACGAAGTCACAACGGATCAAGGGCCCTGTTCTGGAGGAGGTGCCCAGGTCGGCCCAGCCGTGGTACCTGAAGCCCGTGTACTCGGAGGAACTGGATGTGGACTCGGAGGGAAATGTCCTCTATGGGACGCTCAGGGCTCTGGTGGAGAAGCTGACCTGCGAGGCGTCACCTGTTGACACACGGAGTGGGTCGTGCCCTCTGAGCCCAAGACTTGTGTGCTGAACCAGTGTTCTAGAAATGGCCGAGGAGACGCTATTCCGCAAGATATTCCTGATGACGTTCCGGACATTCACGACAGCCGACGTGCTTTTTGACATGCTGGTCGAAATCTACAGGATGGACCACCCCAAGGACCTGGCCACTGCGGAATTTGAAGAGTGGAAGGGGCATCTGATCGCGACACAGCGGCGGGTGCTCATGATGTTCACGATGTGGCTCGAGGACAACCGACTTTTAGAACAAGAGCCGCACATTGCTTCACGATTAGCAGAATTTCTCCGCCTGATTCAAGCTCCTCCTCTTGCATCAATGGCACGCCTGTTGCAGAAGACGATTCAGCGTTTGGTCGGTGGCCTCTATCCCTTTCCAAGTCGCGCAAAGCAGACTTATTGAATCCTATCTCGCTAGACCTTTGCAATACCCGGTTTATCACCCACCTCGCCAAAGAAAGCCCGAAAGTCGCGTGCACATAAGAACGACCTCCTCAAGCTTGACCCGGTCGATATCGCAGAGCAACTCACACTCCTCGAATCGAGACGCTACGTCAAAGTCACTCCCCACGACTGTCTCTGCTACAACGGCAACCAACCCCCCGGAGACAATCTGTCTTTATTTTGCAGCACCCATGACAAGCTCGTGGCATGGGTCAAGGTCAGCATCCTCAGCAATGATGCGCTCGGCAAGCGCGCAGACATTATTGAATTCTGGATACGAGTCGCTGAGGTAAATCATTGCGCGTATGTACTTCTCGAACATCAATCGACTAATTCTCCTTTCATACTTGAAGAAATGCAAAGTCATGAACAACTTCGCCTCGATGAGCGCGGTCATCAACGCCCTCTCCAGCACAGTCGTCACACGGCTGCACCTCACCTGGGCATATGTCAGCCGCAAATCCGCATTGGACAATCTCCTACGACACAATGAGCCCACAGGTGGCTTCGCAGGGTACCGCGCGCTGCTGCAGCACGTGGAGGGTCCGTGCGTGCCCTTCGTCTCTATGTTCCTCACGGACCTTGTGCACATCCAGGACCACTACTCCGATGAGGGCGACCGCATATGCTTCGTGCAGCGGCAGCGCTCATATGAGACCGTCTCTGCGATGCTGAAGTACCAGAGCAGGAACTATGACATTGCGGAGAGCGAGAGCACGATGGCGTTCGCGATGAGGTATTTGCAGATGATGGCGGATGAGGCGAGGGATAAGGATTGGTATTGGGCGCGCAGCCAGGAGGTGCAGCAATCGGAGCTGGCGCATGCGGATATCCGGAAGGGGCTCGAGGCGGCGGGGTTTTGAGTATGAAGCCTCAGTGATCCTGTTAATCCCACTTACCTTGCTGGTGATCCTATGAAACTGGCTTGTATATGCGACGTCTTGGAGGAATCTTGCATTTGTCATGAAATGTTATCTCTAGTTGCAGGCTATCATTTATGTTCCCTCCCCCCGCATTTGTAGCAGTACTTTGGTCAATACCCAGACTCGGCCCTTGCAGCGATACTTACGACATTTTATGCTATAGAATAGATTGTATGGTGACTCGTCACAGCCCTTTGCGCGTATTTCATCAGCTTAGAGCATGTGCTGTAGAGACATCATTTGAGTTGTAGATTGGAGCACGTCAATGGTTTCCGGGCACCACCTCGTAATAAGAAATCTCATGTTGTATAAGAAATATGTATATCCCAAAGGTCCAAGCAATGAGCGATGAAACTATGCACTACAAGTAAACATATGTGAGGTAGCCCTCGGGTGTAGGAAGGAGGAAAGACATCAGAGATAGGTGACGCCATTCCAATCAACAATTACAAGCGTCGTTCTGACCTTGGGCATTGGCTGACTGCTTGTTAAGATCAACCCCTGATCTTGCGCCTCCCGCTGAGCGTGCACCGCCTGCCCGTGCAGATGGTGGTGCTGTCAGAGGAAGCTTCTTGGCTGCAGCAAATGATCAGTAGTCGTTGAGTGGTATCAGGCATTTAAGGACTTACCAATGGCGGTGAAGATTTCTGTCACGCCCTCGCCTGTCTTCGCACTCGTTGCTGCCCACATCAGACCCTCCTCCTCTGCATACTTCTTCGCCTCCTCTTCTGTCACTTGTCGGCGGGCGGACAAATCAGACTTGTTGCCGCAGAGGGCGATGACTATTGAAGGGTCGGCTTGACGCTGAAGTTCGCGGATCCATGTGCGCGCCTTCTCAAGCGAGGCGGTTTGTGTGATGTCGTACACGACGACTGCGCAATTGGCATTACGGTAATACATTGGTGCCTAGATGGGAGTCAGTGGCGCAATTTCGGTGGGGGTTCGAAGGTGACGTACAAGTGACTAGTGCAATGGAGTAGGGATCAGCAACGCACCACAGGCCGTGTAGAATTGTACATACCTTGTATCGTTCTTGCCCAGCGGTATCCCTGTGGCGTCAAAATATACCTTCTCTCCTGTGACTGCGAAGTTATCAGAAGACGCACCATATCTCAAACTTCACCGTCGTTTGGTCTTCCAAGGTCACCGTCTGTGTCAAGAAGGCGGCTGTATGTGGTGCTATCAGACAACGGTGTGATAGTAGGGCGTCAGCGAACCTCCGATGGTGCTTTCCCGGTAATCATCGAACTGGTCCTTGACGAATCTTAGCACTAAACTGCAGGTCGTGAGATGGCACAACGCAACGCTCCCAAGACAAGATAGCACATACCTTGACTTCCCTACTGCAGACTCGCCTGATACGGACTGTTCAGCAAAGCGTAATGGAGTGGGCCTGCCTGTACTGACCGAGAAGGACGAGCTTGAACTGAAATTGCTTGGACATGGTACTTAGTGGAGGTGGAGTGATAGCTACCGCAGCGCTTTGCTGAGTCTGGAACCACGCGGCATTTCCCGACAAGGCTTTTTTCTTGTCCTCCGTGGCCCCGCTTCCTCTCTCGAACCATCATCGACATCGACCCCGCACCCTTAGTTATTCTGCTTTGCCCGGCCCCTTAATTCTGAGAGTTGAGCTCCCGCTTTGTTTCGTTGTACCTCAGGTCTCCGCGGCTCCTTTTTTGCCTCTCCCACTCCCGCCACCCCCACCTCACCAAGACTCGCAAAGTCCGAACATCAGCTTCTCTAGAACCCTTTGAACCACAAAAATGAACCGTCATCATCCCTATGGTGGAGGTTTCGATAATGCACCCGCCCGGCGAGGCGGATCACCCTCTGGCCCTGGCCCCGACCGATCCCATCGTTACCTCGACCGAGGGGGCCCTCCAACTCGCGGAAGAGGTTTTGGCCGCGGACGAGGAGGAGGCAGTTATGGCAGTTTCGACGGAAACATGAGCCAACACGACCCGTATGATCAAGGCCATTCGGGCCCCTACAGTAATTATGAAGCGCAGGCTCCCCCGCAACACCCCTACTACCAGAACAGCTATGGTACCCAACCTGCTGCTGCTGCTTCATTCGCGCCACCCCACGCCGCTGCTTATAATCAGGACTATCCTAAATTTGAAGGTGCGCTTGAAACCTTGAGACTCGACGGACACTTTTTGGAGGGACAGCGCGCTTTGCTGTGTCAGCTAGCTTGAATTGCGAGTTAAGGCATGCGGAGAGTGACAGACCACTGGGCCGGCGAGAGTTAGCTTAAGCTATCTGTTAGCGAGAGCCAGGGTGTCGGGCTTCGCTGGAATTTTTGAGTGCGCGCTGTGCGGTCAGAGATAACCTACGCTGACATTGCTGAGGGAGTGATCCTTCTGAGGCCGAGAGCGATTGTATGCCCGCGCGCCTGATCTGCCCATGCTACGTCTCTTGTCTCTTCGTTTAATCTTTGTGTTCAGTGGAGTTTCTTACTTGAATGTTCGTTCCGTGTCAGACGGCGCAGGTCCAAGCTTTGACGACGACGGCTATGGTGGTCGAGGTGGAGGCCCCCGGACACGGCCCATTCGCAAGGAGAGGGATGATAAGGTCCACGACTCGATCATTGAGGAACGCATTCAGCGCGAACGCCCATGCCGCACACTGTTCATTCGCAACATTAAGGCAAGTGCCCACTTGAGTTTGAACAGCTCTTTCAACCGCGATCGTAATCGGCATCAACCTTTCTTTGCACCCACAAACCTTTGCCTCGTGCCCCTTGTACTGACATGTGCCTTTAGTATGAAACCAACAGCAGTGATGTACGTGCGCAGTTTGAGGAGCATGGCGAGATCAAGACCTTCTTCGACCTCATCTCAACACGAGGCATGGTAT
Organism: Asterophora lycoperdoides; assembly: GCA_018850815.1. Taxonomy (NCBI): domain Eukaryota; kingdom Fungi; phylum Basidiomycota; class Agaricomycetes; order Agaricales; family Lyophyllaceae; genus Asterophora; species Asterophora lycoperdoides. Next base: position 143,195 of record JABCKJ010000011.1, read on the forward strand.
TCGTGACATACGTACGTTCCGTGTGGCCGTTCCTTGGGTGCTCCCAGACGTTGACCTTGTATCTATTTACTCTATCTACAGTTTGACCTTCGTGCAGCAGAACGTGCCAGAGAGCGACTCCAGGGGTCTGAAATCAGTGGTCGTCCTGTAAGCCCTAACGCGCCCTTATATCCTCGCGTATTATGGCCCATTTTTCACCAAATGTGTATACACAGATTGATGTCCATTATTCTCTTCCACGTGACGACCGCGCCGGAGGAGCTGATCGTGATAAGAACCAGGTGCGGGACGTGTTGTTGTGGTTGAGGGGTACGCTTATTTTGCGGAATATGGACAGCAAATGCAAGGGACGCTGCAAGTCACGCTTCGTAACTCTGCATCCGGTGCTCCCCTTATTGACGACGAAGTGAGACGCAAATTCCAGCAATTTGGCGATGTCAAAACAGTCAAACCTGCGGGCGACCGGCCAGAGTACGTTCTTGCGTTGTCGGTTTGTTCCCGGATGATAATTGTTTCGTCAGGTCCCGCTATGTTGAGTTTTACGATACACGGGTGAGTCGTGACGGCTCTGTATGTTTTATCTTACTTTGCTGACCACTCTTTCTAGGCATGCGAGGAGGCATTCGACCGGCTGCGCCATCAGAGCCTGCAAGACGGAGTAATGGATATTATCCTGTCATATGACACGAATGAGGCCCCGCAAGGCCAGCCTCGGTAAGCATACATGCACCCGAGTCCCTTGCATAGTCAGCCTCACCGAAGTTTGCTGTAGTGAACGAAACGACTGGAACAACAACAACGAAGGCTTTCAACCACGCGGCGGTCGTGGCCGTGGCCGTGGATTTGGCGGTCGTGGGCGGGGACGCGGTGGGTTCGACAGGGATGATACTGAGCGAGGTTATGGTGGCGGTGGCGGTGGCGGCGGCGATTATGGCCGCTTCAACCGAGGACCGCTAGGACGGGGACGTCATGATGACGATTATGGACACCGTGGAGGGCGGGGAGGCGGAGGCGGTTACAATGATCGATATGACCGCAGTGGCGGTGGGGGTGGTGGGGGGTATGGAGACTCGGGGGGACACCCGCCGCATCCACCTCCGGGAAATTATGGTCCCGCTGGCGGGGGCTATGGTGCGCCACTAGCTCCTCAGGCGCCGCCTACTGCTCCAGCGGCTGATGATCGCCTCGAGCAAGCGCGAAAAGTGCAACAGGTGCATTTCATCACCGCCGCATTATGACAACAAAGGACATATCTCCTGACCCCCCTTCCCTCAGCTTCTAGCCGCCCTAAAACAGCCTCAGCCCGGCCCTCCTGCACCCGCAGCAGGACCATCAGCCCCCGGCCCTCCTCCAGCAGGAATACCCGGCATGCCTCCCATGCCACCTACCGGCCCCGGGGGATACTATGGCCAACCGCCGCCCGGGCCAACAATGCCTCCCTACCCCGGTGTCGTTCCCCCGCCAACAAGCGTAAACCCGTACGGTGTCCCACCGCCGCCACCGCAGTCCTCTACTCCCCAACCCGGCGGACCACCGCCGCCACCTGCTGGGCTAGCAAGTCTGCCGCCCAATCTCATGGCGATGTTGCAGAGTGTGCAGCAGCAGAGGCTGCCACCGCCGGCACAGGGTGGGGCGCCGGGACCCTATGGCATGCCACCGCCTGGGATGATGAATGGGGGTGGAGGGGGCCCACCGCCCGCTGCTGGGGCGAATCCAGCCGCGCAGGCGCAGTATGCTCAGCTGATGAGTTACCTTGTGAGTCCTCGCTTTGCTGATTGTATTGCATACATGATGTTGATTGGTTTTCTTTGACCTTGCAGCAAGCGCAAGCTGATGTTGCGAAGTAGGAACGACAGGGCATTTTGTTTTATCTGTCCCGTGTTGATACTTGGTATCCCTCGTTTCACTAACCCAAAAGACGGCGAAACTGCGCAGAGTACAGGCCCTAGTAGTAGTACTTGGTTTACTAATTACCCTGTGCCATACCTGGTCCATGTCCATGTTCATAGTTCGTTCTCATTTGCTTTGTATATTTTTTGTGTATCGCCTGCAGTCCGCAGCTTTATCATTATCTCTTCTCACTGTGGCAACGACATCTATTTCGGGCCTCACTTGACGTCAACCTAAATCCTTGATCAACTAACCAAAATTTGCTTGAATCGACTCCCATGACACTGACAGCGATTCATATTCATTGACTGCCTCCACTATTCGCTTGCCTGTTTTCTTGCATACTGCGGCACTATCGAGCTCTGTAACGCACCCCTCTTCTCACTTTGCGCGCCTGCTGGCACCCCACCCCGCCCCTGCGATGCTTGTCCTTTCAGCTTTCCACACCCTCCTGTCACAGGTCCTTTCGCTCCCCGAACTGCATACTGCAGTACTCTTAACGCCTGCGGGGCAGCTCGTGTCGGTCGCAGCGGACCCCTCACGCCCCAAGGACGAGATCCGCATCGTCGTGGGCCTTGCAATGGAGGTGTGGCAGGAGACGAGAGGCGAGGAGCTCAGCATGGTTGATAGCGTGGTACGCCATTGTTTCTCCCCATGATCACGAAGGACGGGGCAGTAAGGAAGGCTAATACGCTAGCAGTTGGGAAAAATACTGGTGGTCCCCGTTGAGGAGACTCCTTCGTCAACACCGGCGGCGAAGCCGAAGCTGGAGAGTCGGAATGGAAAGCTGGAAAGTCAAATTGGGAAAGCGAGTGCGAACATAGCCGATACAGAGACGGGAAAGGAGGGCGGGCCGCTGATGCTCCTCGCGCTCAACTCAACCTCCGCAGTGGACTTGGACGTCTTGGAATCTAAGGTCCGTTCCATACTGCTCTTTGATGAGTCCACGCGTCTCACATTCCACTTCTTTCTGTTGTGGATAGGGCAAATTCGTGGCTTGTCTTCTCGCAAAAGCTTTGGGCAAGTTTAGGGAGTACCTCGCTGTACCACGGCCGGTGCTTCCTGCGTCTACCACAACGTCGCCACCGCCACGCGCATAAACTCCGGAACTCACATGACGGACCTGGATACGTACCGACCACAATGTTGCCCAGGCTTAAGGCTTGGTTTCGGGGCGCCCCATATTTTTATTCGTCCATACTACCACTATACATAAAAGTACGCCCGCTTTACCGGGGTGCATATACTCGCCACATTTCCGTTGTTCTGATATATCTAGACCTTAGACACTCGTGTTACGCTGCACTGTATTATAGCTAATAGTACTATTGAACGCGGGAATCGCGGTCGCGTCATGGGACTCGCGTGAAATTTGTTGAATCATTGATTACCCGTTTGCTCACTGCGCGGCGCGACGACCAGGCTCTTCTGCAGGCCATGCCGCGATGCACAGGGCCCTCGCTGTACCGCGCCTCGTTGGCCTTCCATAGGGCCGTCATTTTCCGCCGCAGCCTCGGTGCTCTTGCGCAGCACACCCGGCCTCGTTCCCAGTCACAGTCCTTTCCAAGTCCCATAACACGCGACGAGCCGGCCCCAGCCGTCAAAAAGCGCATAGAACCACACGCCCTCGTCGCCCCCGAGCTCTCATGTCTGCGCTCCAGTCTTCTCGGCCTCCTGGGCTCTGCCCACCCGGGTCTTAACGAAATAGCCCGCTATTACTTCCTCCAGCCCTCCCAACAGCTCCGCTCGCTCCTTGTCCTCCTCTTTTCGCACGCGACGAATGGTCTAGGGAGCCACTGGGCTGAAAAGGCGTGGGCCTCACAGAGTGAGGATGACTCCGGGCTGAAGGAAGAGCTGGACCGTCCGCTCCGCCTTCCAGATGTGCTAAACAACTGGCACCCCAGTATGCCCAACCACACCGCGTCATTCGCCTCCGTGTTCGAGTTGCGCCCAGCAGGCCTGCACACGCCCCCGCCCTCCCCGCCGTCCTCATTATCGGCAGACGCGAATCCGAATCGCATACCGCACCTCGTGAACCCAAATCGACTACTGCACGCCCAGCTCCGCCTCGCGCAGATAACGGAGATGATACACATAGCATCGGTCCTGCATGACGGCGTGGACGACGCTACCGCACCGTCTGCTGTGACGTCCACACCCGCGCCCCCAGAGGACCACGATGGCTTCGGGAACAAACTCTCCATCCTCGGCGGCGACTTCCTCCTCGGTCGCGCGTCAGCCGCACTCTCTCGCCTCGGAGAGAGCGAGGTCGTCGAGCTTGTTGGAGGCGTCATCTCCAATCTTGCGGAGGGAGAGATGCTGCGTGTTCAAGGACGAAGTCGGAGCCCAGAGAGAACGTCATTTGACCTCAACGAGGCGTGGGACGTGTACCTCCGCCGTACGTACCTCAAGACCGCAAGCCTGATGGCCATGTCCGCGCGCGCGGCAGTCGTGCTGGGTGGGTGTAGGGAGGGCGATGTGTGGAAGGACATCGCGTATGCGTATGGGCGGAACCTGGGGATCGCGTACCAGGTGCGTTTTATTTTGCGGTCACTGGCCATTGTCCTTTCTGTTCTTGTTACCCGCCTTTTCTGGGCTTTTTTTTTGACGCAAGTCTCGTTTCTCGTTATGGGCTTCTTTCCGTAGATGGTAATGAAGTACATCATATCTGAGCTTTTCTTTTAGCTCGTGGACGATACCATGGAATATGAGTCTGGAGGCGTCCCGGGGCTCGTGACAGGTCCCATGCTGTTTGCAGGGGAGGAGCACCCGGAGTTGCAGACGCTGATTCTTCGGAACCTCGCTGCGAAGGGCGACGTTGAACGCGTGGGTATCATCTTTTTTTCCATCTTACTTTCTACTCCTCACGCCTCGCATGTGAACTCCCATCTCTCTCATTCTGACATCACCATTTCACTTCGTCCACAGGCTATGGACTTCGTATCAAGGTCAGACGGCATAGAGCGTACTCGCCGCCTCGCACAATCGTATGCCGACGCGGCGCGCGAAGTTCTGCAGCTGCTGCCGGACAGCGACCCCAAAGCTGCCCTCGATGCGCTCGCTGAGCGCGCTATCTCGCGGACATGGTGATCTTCGCCAGTGGCCAGGGTTCTACCCCTCCTAACCCTGCAGGAAGTCGACAAACTTAAGGGAACCCCGCATGCACACGCACAGGGAACCTCCCCGGACGCCCACTGGAAAACATAAACCTTTATAGAGTAGGGGCGGACCGACGCTTATCTTGCCCATTCCTCCATCCTTGCTGCTGTTGCTTTCTCGGCTTTTCTATTTATTCCATAATAGTAGGTATAATAATGACACCTGGCTCTGGATCCGTCTCGCGCGCCTCGACGCCAGGCTTGAGCTTACTTGCCGCGCCCACCCGTATTGATCGCAGTGCCACGTGGGGTTGTGCCTTAAAACGATGACGTCGGCTCTTCTACTAAGTAGTATCAACACCACCAGTCGCGCCGCTTCTCGCTTGGTGGTGATACTCCAGCTCCGGCCTTACTCTCATGGCTAAGTTGCATCTGTGGATAATGTGAACGCTGTGCACTCTCAAGTGTCTCGCAGAAGCAGAATCGCGTCGTGGAAGGAAGAAGATGCTGTCGGAAACGGTGGTATCAAAGAAGATGTCCGCCGACTCCAACGCAGAGCCCTAGCCAAGGCTATATATCTCACGCAACAGGCAAGGTTCTCCCAACCGGCGACGTCGTCGCGTTTCAAGCTTGTCCTTTATCTTGGCTTTCTCTTGGAATGCTCTCTTCGCCTGAGAACCGTCACGATAAACCTTACCCTGACGACCTAATGCCAAGTCTACACCACCGACCGCCATACTTATCCACCCTCAGCCATTGTCCCATGTGAGTCGACATCCTAACCTATATTGCACACCAGCCACACCAGTGGTCTCCTTTTGGACGACGTCTGCTAGTGGTCAAGTATTCCAGTGGTCAGCCTCTACGGGCATTCTTCCAAATTCTCTATACCTCACATACGACCCGACGTCTCGCACCCGTCCTTTCACAATCAGACCGACGTCGGCTCAGACGATAACAACCAGCATAGCATATAGACTTTCACTGAGGTCAAAATCCCTACCTTTGCAGACCGCACCCAGTTTCTACGACGGCGGTTGGGCTTTCTTCAGAAAACAAATAAATTTGATGGAGATTTAAAGCAGGAATGTGACAGTGAGACGCACCGCGTGGCTATGCAGTATGGGCGGTTTTGGGTTGCTCGTCCATTGGGGAACCGTCGCGAGGCTGAAATTCTGGGACTACGGTTGGTTAGTATTTATGACAATGCACCTTTTTTGTACAGAAAGAGGTTACGAGTGATGGTGTCTGTCTAGGAGAGTCAAAGATCTCGAGTACCTTGTAGATTTTTGTAGGCACGTAGTTCACGTGCACATAATCGACCGTGATTTGCGGATCCGCGGATATCTCAGTCCGTGGTATGTACGTAAGTACCTGTTTTTTCTAGGTCGCCAGGTCAGAAAGTGCCCTGACATTTAGAGTTCAGGTTCCTGTATCAAGGTCGGGAAGTTTCATACACGTCCGTATGGACAGATGCGTGCCGCGAGGCACTGTACAAGCTGGGCTGGGATTCCGATATCGAGGAGTGGATAGATTTGATGACGAAAGCAAAGGGCCTCGGGAAGGAGATCGTGCGCATTGCGGAGGATTACGAAGAAGCAGATGAAAAGTAGAAAGAGAAAGACGAGAGTGTGGCGCGGGAGCTATGCAAGGATCGCGATAGAGAGAGTTCATGTCAATTTGAAGGCTCCTCAGAGAGACTCGGAGATTCAGAACGTCGATCAGACTCGGCAGCGAAAAGCTCGTGACAGACACCTCCTGGATGGATTATGTGTATACATATGATGGATCGCCGCTGTACCATCGTTTGGAACTTTTTGTCGAAGTGGAGAAAAACATCACGTCGCTAAAATCCAAGCGCTGTCGCGGTTACTTTTTTGTTTGCCGGGCCAATAATATGATTAGATGGCGTTGATCAACAAAACCATCCCAAAGCCCGGCTCATTTGCCCATTTGCCCTGATGATCATACATCCGACTCAGGAAGCCTGAATATTTATCTGCAATGCCACCTTGGAATGCCCCAAAGGCCAAGGTGCGTGGATGATTCAACGCTTGTCTCCTGGTCAAACTTACTGTTACATAGGTCCAACTCCGGTAGATGACCGTCCGCAGTTTCGTTAATTACTACTACGGCCTCAATGCCTATTGTGTTGTTGTGTAGGCTCTCCGTGCAACGTCTGCGAACTTTCCAGCAGAAGAAGGAGGCGCAGGCTAAAGCTACTCGGCGGGACATCGCCACTCTGCTCGAGCGAGGAAAGGTCGAAACAGCTCGAGTCAAGGTCGAATCATGTAAGTACGCACGTCATTCTGCCCCTTAATCGAATGAAGCAGGGTGAACAAACCTGCGTCCCTAGTAATCAGCGAAGATATCCATGTGGAACTGCTTGAGCTTCTGGAACTATACTGCGAAACATTACTCGCGCGTTTTGGCCTACTTGATCAGAAGTGAGTGCCTCGGCAGCCTATATCAGGAGGCCTTTCTCAACCTAGATGCGCCGCAGCACTCGAGAGCCTGACACAGGTCATCTATAATCGTACTTCTTCGAGCCCCTCTAATTCATTTTCACGCACAGGCGTCAAGGAGGGTGTGTGCAGTGTCATACATGCTGCTCCTCGGACCGAGATTAAAGGTCATTATTAATTGTTCGACTCGCCTTGTCGGTCTTCTTTGACGCGTCACCGTCCCCAAAGAGCTTCATATTCTACGCGACATCCTCATGCACAAATATGGACGCGATTTCTCCATTGCCGTCATGGAAAACCGTGATGACTGTGTCAGTGACCGTGTAAGTCGAAAATTATGTGTCAACTTATCCATATAAATCCTTTATTGATCGTTCTACGTATCCACAGGTCATGCGGAAGCTAGATATATCCACACCATCTTCGGAGCTCGTGGACGCATATCTGCACGAGATCGCCAAAGGCTACAATGTTAACTGGGCGCCTTCAAAAATCGAAGATGGAGATGATAGCACAGCAGGCGGGGTTAAGGTTAGTTTGTCTAAAGGGCATACCACCCGTGACGTCCGTTGCCCGCATGGCCTTGACCCACTCTCCATTCCATTGCCTCACCATAGGAGTCTGATCCAGAGACCGAAAGGAAACCAGCCGCTCTGTCGGAAGAAATGGAAACCCAGACAGCACAATCACCCGATTCCAAGCCCCAGGCGTCTGATAATCCGCCGATCAAAGATGACTTACAGAAATCCGGACTTGACCAGGCCAAGCCACCGCCGTATACCAACAATACCTCTATTACAAAGGTGACAGCATCAGTTTCCAGCCCAGAACCGCCAGAGGACGACTTCGACGCACTTTCGAAACGGTTCGCGGCTTTGAAGAAGCGCTAGCGTCAGGCTTCTAGCCATTCGCTTCCCATTGCCATCCAATCGCGGGTTCGACGGGCACTCACTGAAAGATAGCTGCAATAGTCGTCAACATTAACTGTTAATGATATTCCGCGACAGGCTTTCCAGGCTTTCTTGGAAGTGGGGAAATGCCTATATATAGCGTCACAAATACATACATATCTTACCCACGCGGTTGGAATTTCGCCCTCGATGCAAGTTGGTTGGTTTTCAGATTCGGCCTACATTTGGCAGGCCAATCAATCATCATACTTGGGTTCAGCGCAAGTGGTTAGCAAATACGACGCGCGACCGCGTCGGACGCGATGTACTAACTAAGTGCTTCACCGGCACCTACTCTACTTACTCCTTATTTGAACGAGCTGCGGCTAATCGGAAAACTTGGGCGACCCTTGGCAAACCTTGTTCCAGCATATAACATGCAGAATCAACGATCGCTATATGCCGACTGCATGAGGCCATGTATGACGACCGAATAACTTAACGTGAGGTAGTTTTCGTTGCGGTTCAACGAATTATTTCCGATAAGTATGAGGAAACTTTGATATCAATTGTCTCCATGCCTACACCGGAGAGGAGGAGAAAATTCATGTTCATGGAGATTCAATAACACGGGCCGCCGCGATGCTTTAGCTTGCTCATGCTGCCAATTCTCGCGCGATGAGACACAGTAGAATACGTCAGCATTCGCAGCGACAGGTGGCGCCACCTGGATGTGAGAGATAAGAAAATGCCTACTGCACGTATTCTTTCCGACTTCGGTGGGAGCTTCGGTCAACGTGGACAGGGAAGGAGGGTTTTGAACAGGCGTTTACTATTTGATCTTTGAGATGGTCCGTCCATCCGTCAATTGGCATGACATGGTGGTGTGAGGCAACACCGCTGCTGACACCACTGGCATCTGAGCTCGATGTCTGGGACGTTTTTTTCAGCTGCAATTGTGTATTATGGTGTTGAAGGGGGTGCGCACTCTAGGCAAGTGCGAACCATGATACTTATTGATTGAAATTACCGTGATGAACCCTGAGGATTGACGGCGGAAGGTACGGACGGCGGATACGGATACAGTTAAATAAAATGAATGAACTTGCAGGGCAGGGGTACTTACGGTATCGCGGCCCCGGGCCACAACTGATCAATGACATACCCCAACTGCGGCACTTGCCCCCACCTTCCATTCCTGGAGAAACGAGTATCATCGCCATGTGTTTGCCCTGTCCACGAGTGATATAAGAATCAAGCCAAGTGCTGAATGGATCAGGAATGGATTATTTATCCCGGCGGCGGTAAGTCTTATTACTCGCAATTCGGTGGTCATTGTTGAAGCCGAAGCAGACTGGTGGCGCCCATGAGAGCCAATACTGGGGGCGTGTAACAAGCCGTTGAAGTCGTTGCGATACGGTAGAGTACTATAAGGATATTGGGTATTGAAAGTCGGTTCCAAGGCAGTTAAAGGGCCTCAGGAGAGGGTTCGGAGACAGCTAACTCCGTATGAGCACAGTAAAGAAAGGAATTGGAATAACTCATCGGAGGTCGGGGCTGAACAAAAGATCCGAGGAGATTTATCGTCAGAACAGGTCAGAAGGTTCGAATCTCATTAAAATATTCAAGCCGAGACGACCTTTTCGTGGTTCTTGGTGGAAAGTCCATTGAGAAATAGGGATGTTTCAGACAATAGATATGGCTGAAGAGAAGTCAGACGCCCAAAAAATGCAGCAAGGTGTAGTCCTGAGGCTAGTTGATCAGTGACAGTGCTATGTAAGTAGTTAGCGGCGGTAATCATTGCACAATGCACCCAGCGTCGAATGAGCTCAGGAATCTGAGGAAAAAGGTTGAAGAAATTGTCACGTGATGGACCAGGAACAAGATAGATCGGGGGCCATGTGGTCGGAGGAGGAGGACGATTCCGCCGTTGTCGTTGCTCTTGGACTTGTCCTTATAAAGTGCTAGTCTTCAAATGTAAAACCCTCGCTATGCATGCCACCATGTCCTATCCTCGTCACCACCATGCCTACGCCTCTAGCGACGTCGACGACAGCGATATCACTTCTGTGTCGTCTGGTTATCCCTTCAGCTCGGCGCATAGTATAAGCGCTAGCTCACATACCTCGTACGACGTTTCTATGCGGTCTGGGTCGCCGACTCCATCAGTATGGTCGATGACCAGCTCGATTCGCGCCCAGGCCTTCAAGCAGGAGTTTGGGCGCGGCATCAACAACTATTCTGAAGTCTATCGGTTGCCTGCAGATGAGGAGGAGCTAGACCGACTTGGTGAGGATAAACTACTCCTTGTAACCCTTGTGGCTCATTTTGGTGGCAGAGAAGCAGCACCAGATGTTTATGCAAGTCATGGGCAATTACCCACCTCCCATGCTGGAAGTCATGGCGGATGATGTACCAGGGGAGATCAAAGCCTGCTTAGATCTTGGCTGTGGTGGTGGAAACTGGTAAGTTACCGGTCTACGCATTCGCGCCACATCATTGATGACAACTCTAGGATTCTTGACACCGCACGCGATTTTCCTCACGCCCAGACCGTCGCAGTTGACCTCGTTCCTATGCAGTCCCTGTAAGATCACTTTTCTCATCGTTTCTAGTCTTAAAACTTATATCACAGTGTCAGTACCATGCCTCCAAATTGCAGGTGTGAAAGCTATCCCACTCAGGTACCGCGTTGTGGCTGATCGCGACGTTGTCTTTTCAGAAGCGAAGTGGACGACATCAATCTCGGCCTTGAGCACTTTTATGGCGACTTCAATGTTGTACACGCCCAGCTTATTTCATCTGGTGTATGGCTACATTTTTATGCGGCTCGTCGATAATTCGCTCACCAGCTCCATGAACCAGATTAAAGACTATCAGAATCTGATTAACCAGATAAGTCATGTCGTCCGACCGGGTGGCCTTGCTATTCTGGTCGAATGGGACTTTCATTGCTACGACATGAACCGTCAACGCATTCGCTTGAACACTAGCGAAATAGCAGGTCCCTGGTGGCCCCGTTGGCTAGCGTTTGCGCAGATCGCCATCAGAAACTCCGGGGGCTCCATGGAAGCTGCTGATAATCTCCGGGAGTGGGTTACCAATCACCCAGCATTCGAGAACCCCGTTTGCGAGGAATTCTGGATACCGACCTCGGCGTGGCGCCATGATGATGAATTCCAGATGCGCATGGGCTCTATCATGGGCGATGATATCTGCGTAAGCCCCTTTACTTCGATAGCCGTCCTCGTCACCGCACTCATTCTCATCCTCTCCTTTGCAGGCTTTCCTCAAATCAGGGAGGCCCCTTCTCCTCGGCAATGGCGTACCACTAACTGTGGTGGACGAGCTCGAGCACAACGCAACATTAGAGCTCAAAAACGCGCAGACGCCCCATTACATACTCCTCAGGCGCATCTATGCGCACAAAAAGCATCCTCGGTGATCCTCTTGGGCCCCATTTTCGTTACTTTCCAATACTCTATTGATTCGTGCGTAGTATATCCTAACCTAGATGCCTAGCTATCTTATTTTCTTCGGTTTGTAATTTTTTTTTTCGGTGTGTGTTCTCAGACACTTGAGTTGCGCGGCAGTGCTGGGACTTTTCGTGCTTCATATGTCGAGTAGCCATCTGTAGAAGTAGGATGTAGTGATACCACTTCAAAGGTCGTTTGCCAACTACCAGTGTGAAATCTGCGCCACGAATCGCATGAAGATTTGGTTTTACGAATGCAAATACAGACCATACGTGGTAAAGATGTAGGTGTGGTGTAAGGAAGAGAAGAGGGTGGCCATCGTTCGTATTACTACAGTCATTCACCGGCCAGTGGGACACTCAAATTCTTTTTGCCGCAAATCAATTGATTTAGGGTAGATCCATGAAATCGGGGTAGTACATACAAAGCAATAGGTTCCAACCATTGTTCTCATATACCTCTGTGATAAATTTCAACCTGTTTTTGAGGGAGCATCGTACAATCAGTGGAAACGAGCACTATCAGAAGAAAACCATCCAGTGGGACAGTCACATCATGCCAAATCATTTCCATATGGAGTCAGATTTATCTACTCGTCATGTAGATCCATCCTACCCAACCAGTCC
>JABCKJ010000110.1:0-56968 GCA_018850815.1 Asterophora lycoperdoides
CAGTAGCAGTGACAGGACAGGCAGGAGCAGGAGGAATGAGGCTGAACAACAACAGATCAGCCTGTGATCAGCCATCAAGTCAGCTGTGATCAGCCATCAGCAGCCATCAGTTCAAAGAACAGCCTGTGATCAGCTATCATTGCCATCAGGAGCCATCAGCTGAGGCCAGTGTGCTGCCATCAGTGCCATCAGTTGTGATCAGCTTAGTCACTATTTGTCAGTCTTATCTAAGTCTTTGTCAGTCTTAGCTAATACTGACAAATCTTAGCTAAGTCTTTGTCAGGATTAGCTAAGTCTTGGTCAGCGCTGACTCAGGCTGACAAATTTTAGTCATCCTTAGTCAGAATTGGTAAGCTGATACCATCATTGATCGTCGTCCGTTATATTATAGACTCTTTGAATTTCGCCAATACATTGAAGTACTGATGTATTTTTCCGAATGTAAGGCGAATAGCATTGGGCAGCGGAAAATCTGTACAATTAGACGTGACCGGTTACTGGGATTTCTCAATCCTGCTTGTCGGTCGCATCGCATAGCCAGTCCAAGACTATCCAAGCATCAGCAAAAAACAATCGGAGATGATAATGCGCTCACCTCATCGTATAGGCTGATTCTCTCAACCCCCAAAAGTTTCAGGCCCAGCCACAGGATGCCCGCAGTCATACCACTACCACAGGTTGTTGTGACAGGTTGCTCGCCTTTTGCGATGAGCTCGGCCCGTTCTGAGCCGATAACTTCCTCCAAAGCCTTACGAATTTCCTCGGGAGGAAGGAAGGTGGTGTACCTTGTATCGTGGGGCCCAGGATTTTGGCGCAAGAACACGTTGAATGGCAGAGAGAGCGAATGTGGCATATGCCCCGACGACAAACCCGCGCGAGGTTCGGGGTCAGCCCCTGTATATCTGACGCGACTCGACTTAGATCTGAGTGCTGAGTGCCATCCTCGATGCTCAACTTACCTTCCGCGAGAACGGGCATCAAGGACAAGATCAGCATTAGGGTTGGTCGATGGGTCGAGGTTTGAATTGGCCACAATCTGCTCATAACCTTCCAACGCTTTTTGAGCATCCTGAGGTTCACACGAAATGGTAGATCTTACTTCTGATAGATTTTGCGTGGAGAGTCGGCGTGGAGTACTGTGTTTTTTGTACCGGAGATGGATCCCCATTCTCTACAGGCAGCCCCTCCGAAATCCAGGCAGGGAGTCCACCGTCTAACACGCTTGAATTGCGGTGGCCAAAGGTCCTGAACATGAAAAGGGCCCGGGGTGCCGAGAAGATTCCATGGGAGTCATATCTGGATACGCTTGTTGATATTCACGTCTATTAGACGCGACTGATAAATCATACATCACAACATGGGAATCTGCCCGAATTCCAAATTGTTCTGCGATGCAGTATTAAGCACGACTGGTTGAACGCGAATAGATAAGGTGGGACGTACCACAAGCGTCGGCGAACGCGCGCTCCTGGGGCATCATATGTTTCAACCCCAGTTCATTTGGACTGGCCACTGTATCCAGATCCAAGAATTGGGCGCCGGGGATGCGCACGGAGAAGAATTCATGACGCGCTTGGCGGGGAGAGTTGGGCATGAACCACGAAGCATCTAGGAAAGTAACTTTCCTGGCCTGAACCTGTTGGGGGGTGAGAAGCAAGGGGGCACTAGACAAGGACATGAGCCTGCGGTGTAGAGATGGCACTGAAAAGCTCAAAGATTGTCGGGTTGAGACGCGGAGAATGGATTGCATGATGAAGCAAGTCAATCGCGAGTACAACAGGCGTAAACACGCGTCTTGCTCTGTGCAACTATGCCCTCGGATCAGAGCACCTGGCTCATCGCTGTTCCTCACGACGGCGAGGCCGAAGGGTTGTCCCAGGAATTGCATTCCAAGCTGTCCCACCAGTCAAAGTACACTGGACTTGCTCAGTTTGACATCCCGTCGTTCAAGGTTAGTTCTATGCTGGTCTTCATTTATACCCTAGCGCGCATTCTCAATTTCTAATGGATTAGATCGGAACCCTTGACAGTCTCATCGCCCTTTCTGAGGATATACCCAAGCACGAGACGTATTCTACGGCAACAGTCGCGAAGACCGTGGACACCCTCCGTAGCCTGCTGAATAACGATCCCGCGAGGCTTGCACAGCATGTTCTCATCAATGAGAAGAGCGTGGACGACTATCTTTTGAAAGGATGGAAGTGGGACGAGGGGCGCTACAGTGTGCAAAAGGGCTTACGCGAGATTGTTGACTCGTTGGCCAAGGTGAGTGCCGCGCTTCTCTCACTTCACCGCCAGTTCGTGACGTAGATACCTGACAGGAAATGGTCTCCATCGATAATGCCATGAAGGCCAAATTGAATAATTATAACCTGGTGAAGGGTTCCCTGACCCAGATGCAACGGAAGAAGATGTAATTACTTTTTGATCACTCTCAGGACACGTTCTGATCCATCTAATCAGGGGTAACCTCTCAGTGCGCTCCCTGTCTGATGTCGTCTCCAAGGACGACTTTGTTCAGGACTCCGAATATCTCGAGACGCTCCTCATCACGGTTCCAAGGTAAGTGCCATTATGGATATGTGTTGTGATGTCATTAACCAATGATAAGAACGCTTGTGAAGGATTGGAACGCGAAGTATGAACATCTGACGTCAATGGTGGTTCCTCGAACCTCGACGTTCGTGTTATTGCACGATTTTCCGTCAATGTATGTTGTTGATTTCTATACACAGCCCAATCTCGTCGGATGATGAATACACATTGTTCAACGTCGTGATTTTCAAGAGGGTTCACGATGAGTTCGTGCAGGCATGTCGAGAAAACAAGTGAGTATCCTCAGTCATGGAAGCCTTCATGTAAATGTGACCATATGTCTCCCCAGATTCATCGTTCGGGACTTTGTCTATTCGGAAGACGATCTGTCTAAGCAGCGAGAGGAGCTTGACACGGCAGATACAACAGAAAAGGAACTTTGGGTAAGATTGTTTTATAGTTTCTGGTTTGGAGCGACGCTGAAGGGCCACTTCGAAAGACGGAGCTTCTACGCTTGTCAAGAACAAATTTCTCAGAATCGTTTCAAGTTCTCGTTCATCTGAAAGTCGTTCGGGTCTTTGTGGAAAGCGTCCTTCGGTATGGGCTCCCCGCGAATTATCTCGGGCTTGTGGTCAAGGTACAAAACTTGCTTTCGATTTTTAACGAAATATAAAAAACCGCGTTTTAGCCAGATCCCAAGGTTACCAAGAAGACGTTCAACGTCCTCCAGACTCACTTCACCTACCTCAGCCCTCGATCAAATCGTTCAACGAAAGACAAGAAAGCAGAGGGTCAGCAGGAGTTTATCGGCGAATACCAGTCACTGATGGACCAAGAGTTCTTTGATTTCGTGTTGTTTGAGGTCCCGTGGATTGTCTATTAATCGAGGCTGCTATTCATTTGATCAGACTATCATTCGCCCGGACGTTTGATGTAATACCATAGTCAATTAGTGAAAAGGATAAAGATATGACCAGACCACCACTGCAGGCAAGTTATGATACAGATAGAGGATCGGAACCGCAAACGCATAGTTGTGTAGTACGGATCCGCGCGGCGCTGTAAATAGAAAGAAGGGGAGAGTAGTTGTAAAAGTAGGGAAGCCAAGAAAACACGGGAGTCCGTTTGTATACAATTCGTAGTCGTACTTTTGTACATTTGGTAGGTCGGCCCTGTGAAAGCCGACGAGCATGCTCGCGTCAGGCACAGGGCACTGCGCTTACAAGCCAAGATTCGAGATGACGCGGGAGACCTCGTCGATCGCTTGTTCGTCGAGGACGCGTTCAGATCGCGGGCCTTGAGCTTGAGGAGTCTGAGCCTGAGCCTGAGGAACCGTCCCCACGGGAACAGGCCGCCCAGACATCGGTGAGGCGTAAACACTCGGGAACGACGGGGCGGTAGCGGACGTGGGGCTCGAGTTTCCTGGGGTATCCCCAGTCGAAGTCGTCGGTGACTCGGGTGGCGGCAGCCGCGAGCCCGACTCCGTAATGCGAGAGAGCGAGAATGTCAGATCGAGGGACTGCGCCCGATTTTGTAGCGATCGGGGTTGTTTCGAAATCTGGTCTTTCAGCTTCGCCTCGAGAAGGGAATCGGATCCCCTTTTGATTGCGTCTTCAGAATGCCTCGTCCGGTGCGGGATGCCGGAACCCTGTGAGTTTGTCGTATTAGTTAGGCGATTGTGAAACAACAGCGATACTCACGATGGGCTGTAAGGGTGTCCAGTACTCGACACCGGGCCCGGGAGGGGGCATGTATGTCGACTCTACATCGTCATGTTCTTCCAAATTGTAGATATAGGATGGGGCGTTGAATAACGCCTTGACGTCAGGCGAAGAGTTGGCCATGCGGAGCCTGCGGTCGCGATCTCCGATATCTGGTCTGCCCATATCAACGGATTCTGATAAATAGAGCGTTAGACCTAAAATTGGAGAGATGGGCTAAACGACTAGCCATGGCCCCGAGTCTTCGCGGTCGAAAGCACCTTGCTGTCAAAGTGGGGAAAGGAATCCGCAAATGAATCGCCGCGCTTGTGGATATGTGCCGTGGGTGACGGGTAAACGTGTATATTGTGGTTGAGGAGGAACTGTTCGAGCATCTCGCGCGCGGTGATGAGGAAGTCGCTGTTGCTGCGCTGGCACCGGAACTTGAACGACAACTCGGTCGGGGCCTCATTCTCGGCGTTGCCATTGACAGGGCCCTGCGTTTTGAGGTTGGGCACAATGGAGACCTGCAGCTCACGTTTTACGCGCTCGACGAGATTGCTAAATTCAGGCGTGCTGAGGATGCGGGGAAGGTCGGCACTGGGAGGAACAGCCATATCGGCCTCGAATGGAACATGGTCCTGCGAGAAGATGAGTCGTGGGTGATATGAGTGCAGATCGCGACATACCAGGAGCATGGCAGCTGCGATCTGGACCTGGCTCTCCGGCCCAAATATCGTTACAACGTCCGATGCGGTCTCCTTGTCGGGAAAGCGCACGCGGGAGTTGGTTTTCGTCTCAATGTCGTGTATGAAGATACTCTTTTCTCCCAACAGCGTCCGGTGGTAGCGTCTGGGAATCGATACAGTCTCATTAACATAATCTTTGTCCTATACTCGGGAGCGAATTTAGCAAAATGGCCTAGAAGGACAATGATGGTGACACACCTTCGGGTTGACCAGCTCCATGACAGACTGTTTAAGATTATCTAGATTAATAGCATTTTTTGCGGGGGTCCTAGCGACGACGTTATCATCGTTGTCGTTGTAGCCGCCTAGAGCAGCAAACTCTTCGGCATTAGAGAATTTAACGTATACACCGAACTTCTTCATGATTCGTTGGATGCTTCGACCGCCGACACCGATGATTCGCTTGTGATATGCCTCCGGGACATGGAAAGATATTTCGGCAGGTAATTCCTCTTGTAGTAGAGAGAGGCCTTGGAGTACAGAATTATCGGGCCCGGCGATGTCGATGAGGAAGTTGTAGTCGTTGAAAGTTTCAAACTTTATCTTGACATTCGTGGTCTGCATGATTTTGTTGATCTTGCCATTTTTCTTCCCGCTGATGAACTCGCGGTGGTCGTTGGAGAGTTCTATCTGAAAGCGGATTTCGTGATGGAAGGCCTGCAGGGATCGGTTAGACGGTCAACCGTCGAGGAGCAAATCTGACAAGATACCTTGATGATGTCCAGCTCCATTATCATGTTGACGGCAGCCCGGACTTCGTGTTCGAGGCCATGAACCTCGAAGCACATGCTTTTGAAGACAACCTCGGCGCCAGTTGTCATAGAAATTTGCTTAAGGAGTGTCGTGACCGCAGACGCGTTGAGTGTCGCTGGCGGTAGAAGGGCGTTGAATTGCATAGGAAGGAGCCAAAATGATCCGACATAATATTGACAGGCCTGTGTGCAGGATTGTGAGTGACACAAAGGGAAAAGTCTACCCGGGGGAACTGACGAGCTGCATGATGGATCGAATAGTGCGCTGGATGTTGACCCTGTGGTCACCATACACCGTGATAAGGCTGGTCGAGCTACCGAGAGGCGGGAAATGAATGAACGTGGCATTATCGGACATGATAGACCTAAGGTCTTCGGCTCTGTCGGTAACCATCCAATCCAGCTTGCGGGGCAAGATAGCGGTGTCTCTGGAGATGACGGACTTGCTCTGGCGGCGGCGCGGGAAATATAAGAGTTTTGAAGCACTGAGACTTGGAGACTACGCACCTTGTTGACGGAAACCTGGTACAGCATATCCCGTGCCCGCTGAACGCCAAAAAACTCGCCCGTGATCCAGATGACGTTGCTGTTACGGAAGTTCCCAACTGAGGAACCGAGCTCGGGGCCCATTAGACCCTGCAGGGGGGAGGGCAGGTAGATGTTGGTGGCCGTCTCTTCCTGGATAGACTGCAAGACGCTGCGCTTTCGGCCAGCGATTATAGCATGGAGCTTGTGGTCGATCTCGCACAACTCGGCATGAAGGCCACTCTGAGACATAGGTTAGTCTCGCTTGGACATGAATGAAGGCCGTAGCGCGCGACTCACCAGTTCGTCCAACATGACCAGCAGGCGGACCCGGGCGAGCTCGACGGAGTCCTCGTGGCCGGTGACGACGAGCTCACAGACCCGCTCGGTCTCAAGTCCGGACCACCCAGCGCTGCTGCTGATACCATCTGGCGGGGTGCGATTGGAGAGCGAAAGCGGGCTGTTGACGACGGCGATATGGGCGAGGGTCTGGGAGGCAATCTCGTCAAGTCGACGTCTCACTTCAAGCTTCAAGGCGGGCTTCGAAGAAGGAGAGTCGAGGATCTCTGAGCGTGTCACCTTGATGGCAGCGCGGTGCTGATATCGAGTACGTCAACATGTAGGATTAGAGCAGAACGAGAGCAAATCTGGGTACCTGAATGGGACACTCCTTCAAGATCATGCCGCGGGTGACCATGACCTGCTGGTATGCACCTGTAATGTGGAAATTCCAACCTCGGCCGTGGTCTGCAAGGAAGTAGGATACGTGACAGCCATGGAGGGACATGGCCATCATGGCGAGCTTTTGAATGGCCTCCGAGTCCTGAGAAGCGGTGGCATCGCTGTGGGAGATGTTGTAGGCGTCGTTGTTGCTGGCGTTGTTGAAGTCGATGGCGGAGGAGTGAGAATGGCGCGACCGGCGTGGATAAGTAAAGGAAGTGGTGTAGACGTCCATGCTGGACTTTGCGGGTATTGGAACGGTGGGTATTGACACAGAAGTGGTATCAACGGGGAAGAGGGCGAGCAAGATAAGCAAGCAAGATAAAAGATATAAGACGCTCTAAGACGCGAATGAAACAAGTTGCGCCGCAAGGAAAAAAACACACAACCGTTGCAGCGCGGGCTTTCAAATCTTTCCGAGACATCAATTCATTCTAAGTAAGTACTTGCGACTCGGTTTCACTCCAGCGCCTCAAACCCCTCGACTGGCTGCCACTCTAAATCTTCAGCCTGAAAATCAAACAGCTTGTTGTAGCACCTATGTCCCACCGTCGAGAAATGCGTGTACGGATCGCTCCCTGGCAGCTTCGTTCCGCACCGGTAGCAAAAATGTTGCCCGCATTTCGCACAGGTCATCTGAAGCTACCCTTAGTCGCACCCTAGTAGATTGCAATACAACACCTACATGGTTGCACCCTAGTGACTTTTCCACATGCACCTCGCACCCCGGGCATGCCATCGTCGACGCCTCCAGCCACTCCTTGTTGGCCTGTTCATCCTGGTAGTGTCTGACCAGTTTTAGAACATTCATCTTCCCAAACCGTCTCTCAATGCGCTCGCGCTCGATGGAGCCCTCTTCCAGGTTCAGATATTCCAAGACCAGTTTCTCCGAGTGTGCGATCGGGCACGCAGTGATGGGCCCATGCCTGACAAGGTTCTCAGATGGCGGTCATCATCATACCAAAACATGTATCGGTACCATGTCCGCCGACAGAATGCGCAAAATGAGAATGAACACGCCGGACATGAGCGTAGCCGTACCCAGCCTGAGTCATCGTCCACCTCCGTGGGTCTGACGACCGGCGTCTGACAGAACGCCATCGGACAATGGATGATCGAGGGATCTGCCACTACATCAATCGGCAACACATAAACCGCGTCCTCGGACATACCTCGTTCGAGATCTCTCTTTGCCCTTAACCACCGCCATCGATCCACCTCGGGCTCCGTGACGACGCACGCAACTTCCTCCGCGTTGGCCTCCCGGTTGTCTTTCACGCAAGCAGGGTCTGGACAACCCACCCGCCCAACCTCACCCTCCGAGATGCAGAGCTTCCAGAAGTCCTCCAAGCACCCCCGACAGAACACATGCGTGCACGAGAGCTGCACGCACTTGGAACCCTTGAATGACGAGAGACATATAGCGCATGGGTATGAGTTGTGAGTGAATTGCATCGTCTTCGCAGACGCGTCGGAGTCCGCAAGCAATTTCGCCAGGATCCGCGGTGAGGAGTGGAAAATGCTATAGATGGGTATTTACATACTTTGCTTTAATTGTAATTATCCAGCTCGGAATACGTACCTGATCACTTGTTTTCCATCTTCAAGAGCAAGGGGTTTCAAGAATTCTCCGTTGCGCAGAAACTCGATCCAAGTGTACAGAATACCCTCTCCGGGCTGCCACATATCCGCAAGGAGCTTCTGCAACCGTGATATGTGGGGAAGCCAGATGTGGGAAGCACGGATACTCGTCACGTTTGGCGGGCTCTCGAGGGGATAGGAGGGGGGCAAGGTGATGCTGAGCATGAGAGACGGTAATGACGACAGGGAGAGCGTAATTTCGGCGTCTGCGTCTGAGGTCCTGGGCGAGGATTTATCTTGGACCACGCGGACCGTGCGTGGTACATTGAACTCGACTGGGATGTCCAGCCTCAATGATTTATCAGTGATTTCGCTCGATATACATTCAGGATAGATGGACTGTCAAAGAAAATTTATAAGCGAGAAGACACGTCGAAACCATTCGAGCACACACCTCCAGAACCTCATATTCTTCGTGCTGGAGACACTCGCATTGCGCATTTGTGGGGTCAGCCATTATCCTGAGGATGAGATTGATGTCCTAAAATGCGAAAGAAATGTTACAGAAATGAGCTTGCGCGCAGACCTGTCATAGCGAGTCCGGTCAGGGAGGCAACTTGAAGGAGCGTGCGAGGTGCGTGGAGGGTTACTTATCGTTGGCGAGCTTGAAGTCAAAATGCCGAACAGCGCGGAAGACGCCGATCGGCGATCAATATTTTTTGGGGCTTGCACCCAAACTTGACCTCATCACTGCTCACCTCGTCGGATCGCTCCTGGGGATTCGATATGGCATCTGGACAAACATCACAAGGCTTCGTGCGAGCCTTAAAGGCTGCCTCCGACCCGCCTAACGCAGGCGGGCCGTCCAAAATAACAATCGCACGTGAGGCATGGGACGCCGCGTCGTTTTATGTTCCTAATAAAGCTGAGGTGGTTGTGGAGTGGATACTGAGTAAATTTCTCAAGGAGAAGGATAATGAAATGTGCGTAACCTACATTACTGCCCTTGGGCTGATCCATATGCTCTGAATGTACCTGCAGCGCGTCGAATCCCATACTGGATGACCTGTTCTGGAATCTCCTCTACGATGTCATAACATCATCGAATACGAAGGCCCAGGAAACGCGAACACGCCCGCTGAAAACGTGGCTACCTGCGCTACTGGCGCGCATACCTTTTGCACCCACTGTCGTTTCCTTGCTCGGTAGAATCGGGGATCTGGATCCTGCGCCGCGTCTGGAGCTCTCGAAGGCGGTTTCTGGGTGCCTTGCAGTGGTTTGGCCCATTGCTGCTCAAAAATTGAATACCGAAGCAATTTTAGAGTGCTTCAGTGCTTTTATCGACGCGTATCACCAAACCCGCGAGGCGGACGATCACCTTGCGCGTATTGGTATCATTATAGCAACATCCTATAGGAATTCGCTGTGGAACTCCTCCAACAAAAAGAAGGTATGTACCAGGTCTCAACCATTTCTTTGATTCTGTGACTAATATAGCTACTGTATCAGGTCTACTCCGCTTTTTTACAGAGCTGCCTTCGCAACTGGCTGGAATGCGCAACCCAATCAAGCACACAAGGACTCTACAAATCACTCTTGGAGGTCATTTACTCCGCTGGCGCCGAAACCCTTTTTAACCTTGATGTCCTGCGCCAAGCGCGCGACTCTCGGACAGAAAACGTCCTCTTCGATTCCATTGCCCCGGTCCTTTCCTCCACTCTGGAGATCTCCGCCGTCCTCCCCCGCCTCTTCGCATCATACGTAGAATCCATCAAAAAGTTCCGAGGTGCGCTCGTCAGTACAGGCTCTACGCAGGCGCCTGGAGCTGCCAACACGGAGACTCAGGCGTCAGGCATGCAGTTTCTTGCGTCATGTCTGGCCCTTTTGGATCATCAGGAGAAAACTGTTCAGGCGTGGAATACTAAGGTGGAGCTGCTGGCGTTGGTGGATAAGGAGGGCTTGTTGGACCGTAAACAGGTGGAAGCGGAGGTGCTGCTTAACCGGGTTATCGGGCAGGCACTCTCAAACCTTGACGTGAACCCTGGTAGCGTTTTTGCTCCTCTCATACTTTTGTCTACCATTACTGAAAGCCATTTTCCCTGCCCTTCCTCAGCAGACGATAGCCTCTCGACCTACGCTATTGATAGCTTGTCAGCTCTGGCCCGCATCGACTACGACATCATCGTTCCCCTTGTACCTCGCATTTTCCCAAAACTTCTTCTGGTATGTTTGTCAGGCCTGTGTGCCTCTTCCTCCAGTCGTCCACCATTGACCTAAAACTCGGTAGTCGCAAGGCTCAAATGCCCCTTCTCTAGCATTCCTGGATCTCATCCTTGCATACCACACAAAAACACGGACGACCAATACCTACATCGAGACACTCTTAGCCTCGTTCTCACCCCACGAGATGTCCGCATTCCAGGGTTCACCTCGGGACTGCTATCGGATTGCCTTGTCGGGCCCCTCATTCGAGGCCGCCCACTTGCAATCTCTCGCGAAAGCCGGTCAAACATTCCTTACTGGCAGTCAAGCCCTGCAGACCACAGAAGCCACTTACGGCGTTCTTAAAAACACATGGGAGAAGTTCGATGCCGCTGGGTCTGAAGGCGAGGAGCGGTCACCAAAGCGGAGAAAAACAATGGACACGGACTTGGATGGTGTCCCCAGCATGCATTCTCAGAGTCAATGGGCCGTCGGATTTGCCCTGTCAGCGCATATAGCGGCTGTCGTGTTTTCTTCGCTGCCAATGCACGCTGTGACAGAAGCGACGCGCCAGGAACTCGCGACGGTGTTGGGCGATGTCCGGGACTTCGCGCATCGCATCGTCAAGAAGGCTATGAAGGTACTCAAGAAACGCGAAGGCGATAACGCGTGGTCCCTTTCGGTCATTCTGTCAGCCCTTTTACGATTACAGTACGCTTTGGATATTTCCGGCCTTATCACCTCACCCGCCTTCGACGACGAGAAGCTGTACGGGAGGATCTCAGAGGCGGTACAGGATGAGACGCTGCTGCCTGAGCTGCTGATCGAACTCGCAAGTATTTTCACGCTCGTGCCTCCGCGGCGGCAACTGATGCATTGCACCCTTTAGTTCCGCTTCCTGTTCCATTCTTTTGTAAAAGAGCAAGACGCCTCACAAACAGTTTTTGATCACGCACTGACATATCTCGAGAAAAATTTCAAGGCGTCGAAGGCAACTTGGGCTGGACAAGTGCATCAACTTACCGCCGAGAAACGAGGCAGGAGCGAAACCGCCCTCGCTCTCCTACATATGATTGTCGAGAGGTGGCTCCCAGCGATCGAGTAAGCGTGCCTTTCTTCCTCCGCTGCTCCAAGCACCATGCTGATTTCCATGCAGGTCTTTCGCATCGAGCGAACAGCTGGAGAGGCTCGTTCGGATCACCATGTCCATTAATGTCACTGACTCCGACAGGCCGTCGCCATCTGGCCTGCAAGCGCAGACGCTCCTTCTTCAAACACTCCATTCGGCGCAGTTCTGGGAACTTCCCAAAATCCGAGGTACGCGCGTCACTGCTCCTGTATGGCTTGCATATAACGCATCTGCAGTCGTCTTCTTAAAGCACCTCAACCAAGTAATTTCGACACTCGATAAACACACTTCCGACGTCAGAGCAACGTCGATATCCAGCACCATTGCTGCATACAGGCTTCTGCTGGTTCTGCCTGTCGAGTACTTTTCACGCTCGAGCCGGGCTGAAGTTGCACACCGAGCATTAGTACTTGACCGTCATATCATGACAGCACCCATCTATGAACATCTCACGGTGCTTCGTACCTTTCTATACCGCGTCTTCTCCCACAACAATACCACCGATCAATCCGTGAGTCTACTTTCCAATTCCCGAGATACAGAATATCTTACGATCTCTAGACGCAAAATCTCTGCGAGGCTTTGGATCATCTCATGTCGCTCGACGTCTCGCTGTCACCAACAAATGATGAATTTATTTCGGCGACGATGGATCTTATCAACTGCCTATATGTGTATGTGAATCTCCATCCTTCAGGTCGATCTGCCGCTGAAGTGTCCTCCAGCGGTGTATTTAAACGATCGGAACAGTCCTTAGACGTAATCAGGAGCATGCTGCGCGCTTTTGAGCAGGTCAACACAAATCTCCTGGAACCGGAGGCTTTCACTATTCGGGTCCGCAGTCTTATGCGTATGATTCGAGTGCTGGAATCGGATTTCAACGTCACTAGGTGAGTAAACAGAGTGGAAGAAAAACCGTTCCAACTAACAGTCATGTTCGGTAGCTTGACGGATGAAATACAATTCTCGATGCGACGACTCCACCAAACTCTTTCGGTATCGGTGCACTCCCAAGTTTCAGCGTTGGAAGTCAAGGTTGCGTCGACAGCTGATCTTCAAGAATGTCAGACGAACCTCATGGAGGTGTGGCACTCATTACTCTCCTTCGGGAAATGGCTCGGAGTGACGGGTTCGTCTTGATTCTAGTTTTTTGCTTTTCCTCTCCACTACTGACGTCTCAAAACGCCTGACAGATGCCCATGCCCCCGCGGTAGGTGCCAGGCTGGTTTCACAGATCGCAACAGGACAGAAGGATAGTTCGCCCTCGTGGGACAGACTCCGTATCGCGGCGTTGGCCATATTACTCGAAGAATTTAGCTTCATAGTGGGAAGCGACCGGATATCACACTTGGATGCTATAGTGGCAGCATACGTCTCCATCTATCGCACATTGGAGTCCTCTGGTATGCTCTCAGCGCGGGCTGACGATCTACTTCTGACATATTTCCTGATTCAGCGTGCATCCAAGTGGACGCATACTTGTCAAAGACATGTGAAACTCTTTCACCCACCGAATTCGCGCGCATTTTGGAACTCCTCTCCGCATCGTTCAAGACCGACTGCTCGCCAGAGGAGCATACCGACCTTCTTCAGATTTCGGCTGTGTTGCTCCGTGACCACCCACAAGGTATTCAATTTACACACACTCTGGTGGTTACACAAGCACTCAACCACTCTGTAGGCACTTTGAAGCAGATGCAGGTTTTCTCGACGCAATGCTTCAACGCCTTCGCTGGGTGGTACAGGTTGATTGACGCGCCTATTGAACTCAGACTTCAAACGCTCAGCTTTGTGTCTCAGCACTGCACCGAGCGTGTTAGTCCTCATATCTTGCATTCAACGCCCCATACTCACCTCACTCAACAGCCCGCAGTCCTGCGCCTTGGAGACCTGGGCGGCATCTGGAACCTCCTCACCAAGTTTCTGTCCGGTTCATCTATCCACGATGGCACCACCACATTGGAAATCTTCCATAAAATCATCACCATCGTCAGCGCGCTCGTTCGGCTCCGCCGAGACCTTGTTACGCACACACTTCCCCATCTTGGCAGCGTCCTCCGACAGCTTCTAATGTCTCTACGCACCGTACGCCTTAACCTTGGCGCGAAACAGACGGCACTGGTGACGGACACCCTACCGCGTTGGATAAATCACAAGCACCCCCTCGGCGTAGAGGAAGTCAAGGCGCTTGCTCGGCTGCTGGAAACGCTGACCTCCAAGAGTATGGTGCGGAATAACACGTCGAGTCTCGACACGCAGAAGGCGGAGTCGTTGGTGAAGCCATTTTCGAAGCACGCGGTGCATGTCTTGAAGGCATATATAATTGCGATGAACGACCCGCTCTGTCTTTTACCCTCGGAGCATCGGAAGGAGCTTCAGCGAGGGTTGTACGCGCTGTGCAGCATGGTGAGTGATCACAGCCGTGACGCGATGATGGTCGGCGCGCTGGACGCGGGCGGAAAGACGACAATGAAGTCGCTGTGGAAGGAGTACGAGAAGCAGCGATACGTTGGGAGGGGTTAGATAACTTTGAAACTATCTTACCCTCTCCTACCCTCTCACATGTTATATGTAGCCTTATCATGTACATAGCTAATAGCGGGTTTGTAGACCTAACCCTAAATTGGATTTTCGTTTCCAATTTCCAACCAGTATGTTCTGCTTGAGCCGACATCTTCTGGCGTCGCGCCTAGTTAGAACACCAAGCCGTGCGGGCCTCAACGCGCGGCGAATAAGCCATGTACCACGGATGCGTTACCTCCCGCACAGGCAGTGCCGGATGATGAGCACCCCACCACCCCAAGTAAACACAAGGCATGACCTCCATCCTCTCCATATCCTGGTCGCACTTATGCCTTAGCCCCAGTGACCTACCAATGGAAAGATACCATACCCTATCGGACACGACTATGGACTTTTTACTTGAATCTCTGGAGACTCTCGTTGACGAACTTGGCAACCCGGGGTATGAAGTCGAATACCATGTGCGCGCCTATCTCCACCTTCCGTACCAGATGGTGACTTACCAAAGGTTACATTTCGCAATAGAGCGGTGTCCTAACCCTTGTGCTGGGGGACAAGGGAACGTATGTCATCAATAAGCAGCCGCCCAATAAGCAAATATGGTTATCGTCGCCCTTTAGGTAAGGTTTTCTATATATCCCTTTGCCTAGCCTATAGGACGCGAAAGCGAGACTCATGTTCACACAATATCGTGCAGTGGACCGAAACGATATGACTATTCCGAGGCCGACGACAACTGGCTGTACTCCAGAGACGGCCGTGCAATGGGGGACCTTCTCAATGACGAGCTGAGTCAAGCCCTTGGTCAACATGTCGACGTGGGTCTGTCCGGGTCTGTCTCACAGCTTCCTTGACGTGCACCTTCAAGCATACTTTGCGCCAGACTGCAGTCCAGAAGGCCGCCGTGAGCACTGGAAATAATAAAAATGATACGCCAATACTGTACAATATGCAAAATTCCCCAATCAAGCGAGTGCCGAGCTTCTAAATGCAAGCAAGCAAGCAAGGCCATGAAGTGTCTACTAGTACTGTTGGAATGATAATCAACCGCTCATCCAACTCTTAAGTATATCGGAAAATCAGACATACGTCTATAATAGGGACTTGTCCTCGTCTACAACGCCGATCTGGCGTCTGCGTGATAGGAATAGCGATCCCAGAAGCCTTCAGAATTTGGAAAAGAGGTTAGAAATTGAATTGATAAGCGGGTCTGGAGGCGGCGAGACCTGTTGGAGTCTGCGTAGCGTTCTGCTACACGCAGCACTTCATTGTTCGGGTGTCGTGGTCCTGCGGAGTGCGGTGTGTCTAATGTCATATCTTTGACTTGCGCAAGGGGGCGGTGTGTTGAGTGTTTCTTGGAGAGCAGGTAGCTATTTTCATAATGGCTGCCAGGGGTAGGAGTTACAGTAGGACGGTCGAGTACCGGGTCCGAGGCGCGTGCGGATGAAAAAAGGAGTCGGTGTTGCTGCAGGGTGTGCAGTTGGTTGAGGACGTTATTGGCATCCTTGTACTCGGTCGAGTACGTTGCCATGCCCCATCTATCACCGTTCTCTGCTGGTCGCTCGTCCTCTTCAGGCATGTATTCCTCATCCTCATCATTAGGTTCACTGGGGGGTGATGGCACACCCCATCCTCTTGAGTTCCCGTCTAGCGATGGTGGCAAGACCCGTCGTCGTTTCGAATCGCGTCTCGCTTCGGTGATATCTTGGAAAGGAAAGGGATCCTCGACGAGGGGCATGGAGGGCGGCGGGGACGCCTGACGCTGGCGCTTCAGCATGGTGCAGAACAGAACAGGGTGTGTTTGTAGTCGCGGTTGCTGTGGCGTGGGCCTCAGGCTCCTGGGTCCTGCAGTGCTGCCCAGTGCCTCCTCTTCTCAAAGTTGCACGTGAGAGACATCTCAATGCATAGTTACGTAATTGTTAACTGCATTGTGTGCGTTGTGCAAGACTCGACCAACGCTCGACGCCCAACGGCCGCTACACAGATGGATATGGACATGATGGCCGCTATGGGCATTTCTGGCTTTGGCAAGGCCAGCAGAAAGAAGGCACTGGATCCCGCCCGGTTCGACAAAAACAAGCGAGGCAGCGAGGTGTGTTGTAGTTCTGTTCCAATTCTGTTCGCAAGGAAGGCACCCACTTACTCTCATGCTTTCAGACCACTCCGAAACCTGTCGAGGAGCCGCATGCTGCTGGTAATGCCGCTGGGCCTTCAAAAGCGCCAATTGCGTCCGATCTCGACGAACACCGCATTCCACCAACCGGAGCCCCCAAGGACGAGGAAGAACCCGAATTCAACCCATCAGACCAGGAGGACTTGGACGACGACCAGCCCCAGTTTCCCATAACACATGAAATTACGCTCAAGGACCACACGAAGGTAGTTTCGGCACTAGCGCTGGATCCTTCAGGTGCACGCATCGTGTCTGGGTCACACGATTACGACTGCAAGTTATGGGATTTTGGTGGTATGGACATGCGATGTAAGCCGTTCAAGAGCTGGGAGCCTGCCGGGACATACTACGTGCGTATTTACTCATCATTCGTTGGATCAAGTCGGGGGCCAACCGAATATATCCCTTTAGGTACACGACCTGAAGTACTCGAATGACGGGCAGAAATTCCTGGTCGTGTCTGGCACGACCCAGATAAAGCTATTTGACCGCGATGGCGAAGAAGAGTTCGTCGTTTCCTTCTGTGCATGAGAACTGAATATCGACCTGACTGATAGGGCTACTTACATCAAGGGAGACCCTTACATTCGTGATATGAAGCACACATCGTGAGTCGTTGCCTTGACGTCGTGGTATTTGCAGCGTTCCTCAAGGAGTTGAGCACAGCGGGCATGTGGGAGAATTGTCGTCCTGCGCATGGCACCCCCACGACCCCAAGGTGTTTATCACGTCGTCTGCGGATTCGACTATTAGGTGCGTTCGCTAGGGATGCGCGTTGTTTGCAATGCTGAACTTGGACTCAGAATATGGGATGTTGAGAATAAGCGCAAACAGAAGACGGTGATTGTGGCCAAATCGAAGGAGCGCGGGGCGAGGACAAAGATCACCGCTTGTGGCTACTCCAACGATGGAAAGCTCATTGGTGGCGGTTAGTGTTGATACATCTCGTTCTTGCAAGATATCTGACGCGTTCCCCAACAGCCTGTTTGGATGGCGCTTTCCACCTGTGGCAGACAAGCTCTAATTTTGTGAGGCCGAGCATGACTGTCGAGGGTGCGCACGGGAAAGGGACAGAGACAGGGTCTATCACCTTCTCTGTTGATGGTCGTACGGTGCTGACGAGAGGTGGAGACGATACCGTGAAGTGTACGTCCCTTCCCTCTGATGGCTCTCCTCTCTGATATTGGCACAGTGTGGGATCTTCGTTCTTTCAAAAAGCCCCTTGCTACGCGTACAAACCTTACGACGCTGTACCCGAACACGAACGCTACATTCAGCCCGGACGACAAATATGTCATCACGGGATCGGGGGCGAGCTCAAAGGGAGCAAAGGGCACCCTGATGTTTTTGGAGAAAAACAGTCTCGAAGTGGTGAAAGCGCTGGAGGTAGATGCGACGCCTGTCAAAGTCTTCTGGCATTCGAAGATCAATCAGGTGTGTACATAACTATCGATGGCTTTGCGATAATAATCATAACTCCACAGATCGTGACGGGACTGTCGAACGGACAACTATGCGTGTTGTACTCGCCGATGACATCGTTGAACGGGGCGAAGTTGTTGCTGAACAAGGGGCCGCCGCGCAAGGTGACGATAGAGGACATGTCGGATGCGCTGGCAGCGCCATCGATTATCACCCCGCATGCACTGCCGATGTTCAGGGACATGGATCCAGGACGGGGCACCAAGCGCAAGGCGGAGAAGGACAGACAGGATCCGAGGAAGAGCAGGCGGCCTGAGCTACCTGTGACGGGGCCTGGACGGGGAGGCAGGGTGGGTGCGAGTGCAACGCAGCACGTCGTGCAGAACTTGGTGCGAGATACGACACGGGACCAAGATGTGCGTGTTTTCTTTCTCCTGTGCCCAAGACGGACTCCTTTGGGACGCAATTGCTCACTTGTCCTGTCTGCAGCCTCGCGAAGCACTTCTCAAGTACGCAGACAAGGCAGAGAGCGACCCACAGTGGACAGCAGGTGAGTTAGAAGACATTTACTGCGCGATCGACCGTTGGGCGCGCTATTTGTGTATATTTGTGATGACTGACGTGGCGGTTTTTCCCGAAACCTTGTTAGCCTGGAGAGTCAACCAGCCCAAGCCAGTATTTGCGCCGGCGCCAGAGGAGGAAGAGGAGGAAAACTAGGGGAGAAGGCAGGAGATGGGCGTGCAGACAGTGGAGGAAGGGCGGGGCGGGGGACGGGCGGTGGGCGAAAGAGATGGTCCCTGCGCGGGAGATCTGAACCTTAAATTTTCCAGGCTATAAAGACCATGCCAGCTTCGGATCCCCCCAAGTCCCACAAATCTTTTGCCCTCCTCTGTCACGCCGTGACCGTCACGCGCCAATTATGAACAATGTCCATTCATCGTTGGATTCTGGTCACGCCGTTGCCCCCGCCCCCAACGGCGACGCCGCCCATCACGACCATCAAACTCCCGAGCTCGTCGTCAACGACGATGCCAAGCATCTGAACGGCGACTCTGCCGCCCTCCACCGCGCGTCCCCAGCTGCAGAGTCCCCCGCAACGCCTATCTCCAACATGGTTGCCCCCGATGTCAAGATAGACATTGACTACCAAGAGCAAGAGAGCGACGTCCGCCATGAGCCCCTGCCTGTTAAGGAGCTTGCTTCTTCCGTTATTTCCCAGCTCGGCTCCCCTGCCGATCTATGTATGTTGTTATTGCTTTCTTCTATGTGTTACGCTCAACGTCTAATAGCGACTCTTCCAATTCATTCCTCCCATGTAACCCCGCCGCCGCCAGTGGGAGAGCTCCTGGAGGACGTCAGGATGGACGAAGGACCTGTTCATCCAACCCTCAACGGCGTCCACAACGCGCCCGATGATATCGTCATGCAAGATGCTGAGACACCCGCCTCAACACCCGGCCTTGTCCATGCCGACTCTTCCATGGCCGACATCCAGCACAACGGCGCGTCGCCCACATACTCTACTCCCACTGGACCTTCGATGCAGGACGATGAAGACGATAAGCCCCCGCCAGCAAAGCGACTGCGCATGGAGACCGAGCATGTTGGGCCGGTACCACATGTAAGCCCGACTTCCTTTGCACGCCAATACGGGCGCTCTAATCTGTCTTTTCCTGCGTCGTCCTTCTGAAGTCCGCCACTCCACCTCCAGAGTCTGCCTTCATGTCCACTGCCAGCACTCCAGCCCCTCCATCTTCGACCACTGTATCGAATATCACTCCCGCCCAGTTCAGGTTCTGCCAGTCCACTGTCCGTTCATTGAAGAAACTGAAAGACGCCGGACCGTTCTTACGACCCGTCGACTACGTCGCACTCAATATCCCCCACTACCCCAACATCATCAAAACACCCATGGACTTTTCAACCATCGAGCGCAAACTGGTTGCATCAAACCCCAACAAGCCCGATCCCCACCCCAGCAACCCACGTTACTGTAACACCGACGAATTCGTTGACGACGTCCGCCAAATTATACAGAACACGATAACCTTTAATGGGCCTGATCACGCCGTGTCGCAAATGGGGAAGCGGGTTGAGGCCGTCTTTGACAAACAGATCAAGCATATGCCGACCATGATCGAGGTTTGCCGCCTTTCAGGCCCTCTTTCACGCCCTATTAGCTCACACTGTCTACTCTTACAGTCTAAACCAGTCATCGTAAAAAAGGCAGCAACACCTCCGCCACCGCCACCACCCGTCGCGCCGCCGAAGAAGCCAGCTGTCGCCGCTCGCCGCCCGTCAACCTCCGTCCCCGTCATCCGGCGCTCGGATAATGAGGCTGTCGGTCGTCCCAAGCGCGAGATACACCCACCTCCGCCGAAGGACCTGGCCTACGCTGATCCGCCCAAGAAGCACCGCAAGGCGAAGAGAGGGAAGGACGACGGGTCTGCGGACCAACTCCGGTTCTGCAGCAAGTTGTTGACTGACTTGCACAAGAAGCAGTACATCACTTTCGCGAGCCCTTTTTACGAGCCAGTCGGCAAGTCGCGTCACTGCCGTCATTATTTCTGGGCTCATCCCTTCCCTCAGACTGGGTGAAGCTCGATATTCCTACTTACCCCAAGCTGGTGAAGAAGCCGATGGATCTTTCGACTATACGCAAGAAGCTCGATGCCAACATCTACACCTCTGCCAATAAATTCTTCGACGACTTCAAGCTCATGATCAGGAACTGCTTCATCTTCAACCCCGCTGGAACGCCTGTCAATCAAGCTGGCATTGAGCTCCAGCGTGTCTTCGATGAAAAGTGGAAGCAGCTACCACCTCTTCGGGATGTTCTGAGCGAGGACGATGATGAAGAGGACGAGGAGGACGAAAGTGACTCGGAACGCCTACGTGAGTGAAAGCGCAAATTCCAACATATATCCTGACGGGGGCGTGGGTGTGCTGATGACAGGCGTGGCAGGTGCGATAGCGGTAATGGAGAGTCAGATCGAGGCGATGAAGGGCAACCTTGCTGCACTGAAGAACAGCAAGCATCCCAAGGAGAAGAAGAAGAAGGAGAAGAAGGAAAACCCCCCCGTCGCATCGTCGTCGAAGACCGCCGCCAGTGGCAGCAGCAAGCCCGTGAAATCGTCCTCGTCGTTGCAGAAGAAGAAGACCAAAAAGCCTGTTACTGATAACGATGTGCTGACTTTCGAGCAGAAGAAGGATTTGAGCGAGTCGATTGCGAAGCTGGACGAGACGAAGCTGGAGAAGGTCATTCAGATTATTCATGAGGGTGTGCCGGAAATAAGAGACGTGCGTACCCATTCCCTCTCGT
The DNA here is from genome assembly GCA_018850815.1 of Asterophora lycoperdoides. NCBI lineage: Eukaryota > Fungi > Basidiomycota > Agaricomycetes > Agaricales > Lyophyllaceae > Asterophora > Asterophora lycoperdoides. The sequence continues at coordinate 21,334 of JABCKJ010000110.1, forward strand.
TCGTTATCAGAGCCTTACCTGTCTGTACCTGTCTCCTACAGAGCGAGGTAGAGATTGAGCTAGAGATCGATCTGTTGCCAGCGGCGGTGCTCACCAAACTCTACAACTTCGTGCTGCGTCCCCTGCGTGCCCCGCCAACAAAACGTAATCGGCCAGGCAAGGGCACAGGCACAGGCGGCCTCAAGCGGAAGAGCATGGACGAAGACGTGGAGGCCGAGAAGATTAGGCTACTGGAGGAACGGATGCAGCTCTTTGAACGCAAGGAGAACGGTGGTGCCGCGCTACCCGCTATCCGCGATGTGGACAGTGACCGCTCCTCCGACTCCAGCGACTCAGATAGCTCCGGCAGTGATTCAGAGTAATATCCTTATAATATTCCTCTTCGTTCCCCTACAAGCTCGTTGGACTTCTTGCTTTCTCTTCCTCCGCCCTTACTATATTTTTACTCATCCCCTCGTTCTTGGCAACCTTATATACTTCCTATTACCTACCTAGCAGCAACCCAGCATTTGCCGACAGGCATATGCCGACAGACGTAGTATAACCAACCAACCCATTGTAGCTTTTTAGTCAACTTGAAACATTATTATTTGGTATTTTTTGTGTATAACGACAGACAGCAAGGCAAGTACTGCACAAAGTATGTATGCTAATGCTACCGCCGTTTGGCTCCTGATTTCTGGAATTGCTGCCATCCTGAGCGCACCGGCTGGGGGGTGCTCGGTGGCGGATTTTCAGGCAGCGGAGGTACACTTGGACCTCGCCAGGAGGAACTGGAACCACCTTGGGGTGGCGCGGATGGCTGTAGACTGAGAGGTTGTGGTAGTGGAGGAGGGTTCGACAAATGTCTCGCCCAATCTCCTTGGGCTCCTTGTGGCGGTAGTGGAAGCGAATTTGAGGAACTGCTGGGAATACTTGACCACCCGCCTCGAGCTGGTGGAGGTGGAGGTGCATCGACGGGCGGTGGAGGTGGAGGTGGAGGTGCATTAGGTGGTGGAGGTGGAGGTGCGTTTGCATTAGGCGGTGGAGGTGGAGGTGCGTTGGCGGGCGGTTGAGGGGGAAGTGCATTCGGTGGCGGCGCTGGTGGCATTACCTGAGAGCTTCCGGTGTCCAGAGATGTCCATCCAGCAGTCCTGAAAGCCGGAGCTGATGTACGCTTGGACGGTGGAAGAATTGTCTGTAACGCGGCAGGAGGCACCCAGTGTGATGAGGTCTCACGCGGTGCAGATTTCGAGCCCACAGTTGCCCAACGCCCTATGGCAGGTGCTTGGCCTCCTGTTGCAGATACCGTAGCCCAGCCACCTTTGTTTGTAGTGGGGCTCGAAGTGTCGACATCGATGGCAGAAGCTGTATCAGCAACGGGCACGACCGGTGTAGTTGCCGGTTTAGCCATCTTGATTCCATTGGCAGCAGCAATCTTCCGCAGCGCTTTTTCTTCACGCTTCCGCTCTTTCTCCTTCCGTTTGTCGATCTCCTCCTTGTCCTTCAACCGCACGTTCGCCTGCATGTCTTTAAAACGTGCCTTGTGGTGGTGGGCGTATGAGTTGGTGTGCTCATCATATTGAGCGACGTTCTTAAATTGCTTATCGCATAAGGAACAGTAAAATGCCTTGAGGGTTGTAGATATTTCGGTTTCAAGGGCTGATTTGCGTGCTACCAGTTCCTGTGTATTAGATGAGTCAAGGCACCTCCAATCGACGAACGGAATGAATAGACCTCTCGGGCACGCCGTTGATCTTCAGTTTCTTTTAGCAAGCGCTCAGAGTCCAGGCCACGCCGCTGCGAGACAGTTGTTTCGATCATTCTGACGTCCTGGCTGGTCTTACCGAGCCCAGTCGAATCTCTCTTGATTTGGAACGGGATTGGATCGACGCGACCTGTAGTGTGTTCAGAGGAAAATTGGGGTTGAACGCAATGAACGACTCACCATCACCAGATATGCCGAGAGGTTGACCTTCAGTCCAGCCTAGCTTCGCGAGCATAGCAAAGCCTTTATTGGTTGGCTTGATCCTGGTTTCGACGGTGATAACCTCTCGAGGCGCCCCTCGGACGTACTCGTCGTACTTGTAGACGTCACCAACGTCCATCGGGGGCGGTGAGGGGGTACGTGAGACGATAGAGATGTCGTCGCCACCGTCATCCTCGTCCGGTCTGGGATGCTGGTTGACGGGAAATGGAGACACAGGGCAGTATAGATCGCATGGGTGGGACAAGATATGGCTAGAGTACCTTTAAACCCGAACTGGGCTCCTGTGGACGAGAAAGGGGTATCGCATTCCACCTAGAAACTGTGCTCTGCATGGAGGTTACTGGTAAACTTATGAGAGCCTTGGAGCGGTGCTGTACAGGCTTGCACAGGGACTCTGTATAAATAAGGCAGAATACAGCGCTGTGCGCCTCTTTGGCTCAGTTGGTTAGAGCGCTGGTCTCATAGAAATATGACGCCATTCAGGCGGTAATCCAGAGGTCAACAGTTCGAACCTGTTAAGGGGCATCATTTTTTATTCATCCATTTTACGTATCTACTCACTCACTCCTTCACGTGACGCATCCTCGCTTGTCGGAACCCGGGACAACCTCGGCATTCCACCAGCGGCCAACTTGCTCGCCCAGCCTGTCGTCCCTCAGCCCATTACACGACTCGCGACAGGACCTTTGCGCCCTCCGAGGCGCTCTCTTCGTGGCATTTTCATCCAGCCCAGCTTCGATGAACCCTCGCAAACGCCCAGCAGCTGAACCTCTGTTACCACTACATTCAGCAAAACAGCGCCGGACCAGGATGGTGGGATACGACGGAGGAAATCCTAGCGCCACAGAAGAAATCGGTCTTCTGTCACGTTGGAAGAACTTTGGGAAAGAGTTCGGTTCTCTGGCGACAGAGACAGTCAGAGCAATCGTATTCAGCATTCGACGTGAGTTTCGCGTCTACTTACTCGCAAGCCATCTTCTAACGCTCCTGAATAAGAGGATGACCCGCCCCATCTTATACAGCCTTCATCGGGAGATGGCCAAGATCGATTTTTTCCAACCCTTCGTCCACCACAAGTCGACGGCTATAGATCTACAGAACCCGACACTGTCAACGACCCTAGTCGAAAAGCCAACACCACACAAGTACTGAAAGACCTTGATGCGCCTTCTCGGACCCCTTATCCTCCCTTAACGCCCTTTAACAACCCCATCGAAAAGTCCCTAGGTGGCGCCAGCGCCGCGGCCTCCCTATCGCGCCCAGACACTGCTGGATCATCCTCCAGCCACCTTTGGAGCACAAACACACGAAGCGGAGCTTCCCATCTAGAAATGCCTCCCCCACGTCCTCCACGGCGGAAACAACAAGAAAATGGAGATGGAGTGATACCACGCCGGTACCGGAACCGCGAGCATATCTACGCCAAAGCGGTCAGTTTTTCTGTGCGCATTGTTTGCACAACTACCAACCGAACATGCGCAGCATAAAGCAAATGTAAAAGCTGAAATTAAGAAGAGCAAGGAGGAGATGCAGATGGAAATTTTCAAACTCAAACGGCGTAGTGGTCCGTTTTCTCTCTCCTCCTTCAGGCTCTGAAAGCTAACCACCATCTTAGGATACACCTCAAATTTCACTGATTTCCAAAGCAAGGGTCTCTCCTTCCTCTGTGACTGTGTTTTAACCCTGTCTCGTAGGCCTTCTGAAGTTTCAGGCAAAGTTAGAGAAGCTGGACCAGCGTAATGCCTTCCCTCGTGCGTATTACCTGCTGCTCCACCGCATATGCTCAAGATGCCTTCAGCGTCTTCCTCGATGGTAGACCTGCGCACCAAGGAGGCCGAATATTCCCCTCGACGATACTCTTATTCTGACGTATGTTCTGCGCTATTGGCTTATGAGAGGTCGCCTGATCATTTCCCTCAGCATGACGACATGGCATTCTTGCGCCGCGCTTTCGATCGTGCAAAGGCGACGCTGAATGAGTGTGTTAAAATGATTTTACCAAAGATATCCTTTCTTATCTTATGTCGCTTCCTTCCGCAGACCTCGCCCACCACGGCCATTCCAACCCTCGCTGGAACAACTCCGACTATCCCATCGCTTGAAGGATGAAGGGATCGAGCAGCTTCTGCGGCCAAAACCCGTCCCACCATCACCCTTGTCTCCTAAGGAGGACGCACAGGTTGATGTGATTCTCAGGAAGCGTGGCGTGGTTTCTAAATACGCCCGGGAACAAGTCAGTGACGGAGACCTGAGCCGCCTACATCCTGGCCAGTGGCTGAACGACGAGATCATCAACTTCTACGGCGCGTTGATACTGGGCCGGTCAGATGATTGCAAGGAGAACCCTCCAAAGAATGGAATGACCTTGTTGAACGTGCATTACTTCAGCACATTTTTTTGGCCGAAGCTCAAGGAGGGGTATGAGAAGGGGCGTCTGGCAAAATGGACGAAGAAGGTACCGTTTGACCGCTTGGCGTAGCGCCCTTGTATTTGACGTTTTTTTTCCAGTTTGATATATTCTCCAAGGACGTCGTTCTCATTCCCGTCAACCACAGCAACGCTCATTGGACGAGCGCGGCGATCAATTTCCGTCGGAAACGTATCGAGTCATACGACAGTATGGGCACAAGAAGAGACAATGTGTTCAAGGTATGCACGCACTAATTCAATGCTCCTGTTCCGGCCATTGACTTCAGAGTAGACTCTACGAGCATACCTTGATGCAGAGCACCGGAATAAAAAGAAGAACCCGTTCGACTTCACTGGCTGGGAGGACCATTCAATAGAGGTGAGCCTGCCTACTTTCCTTCATTTTCCGTCTAGTTCTGAATTCGGTCACTAGGAACCCCAGCAAGAGAACGGTTACGACTGTGGCGTCTTTACATGTCAATTCCTCCAGGGATTAGCGAGAGGCGACGACTACGTTAGCTTTACGCAGAAAGACATGCCTCATCTGCGGCGGCGCATGATTTGGGAAATCGGTCATGCGAAGCTGTGCGAGGAACGATAGCGCAAGCGCGGCGGCTCCATATATTACCTGTTTATTGTGTTGTAAACTTATAATTGAAATTGTAGTAATAGTAGGATTGCAATGGGTCGCCCGAAAGAAGGGAAGGGAAGGTGTATGCATTCCATTCCATAACATCACCGTCGAAACCACCATACAACTATGAAGAACCAGAACACAATGATCAGGAAGATAATGTACCATAGCCAGCGGCAGCCCTGCCTCTCCGCCATGTTGTTCATCCTTCGAAACGTTCCAGCGAGGATGCCAGAGGTCTCCGCAAACGCGTCGTTCTAATGAACGATGGTTGCACTGTTCAGCACAGCCAAAATGAAATTCAAGCAGCAGACGCACCATCTGGCTAAGTTGCACCGTCGACTCTCGCACCTCATTTCCAATCCCAATCGTAATCTATGTCGAGGGTAACAATGGGCGTTAGCAAGCCGGCGGCGACACATGTGTTTTGATGTCACTCACGTCTTTCAGCAGCTTGACCTTTGCACTGAGACCTTCCAAAGCCTCGTCATTCTGACCCTCTAAATCGTCCGCATATCGTTGTCCGTTGGCCTGGCCGTAGGAGGTGGAGGAGTTGCTGAAGGGGGAGGACCGGCCTGAAGAAGGTGGTGTCACGCCAAGAAGGCTTGATCGGTCGCGGAGCGTTGGTGGTTGTCGTATCCTGCGAGAGCTGTGTGTTCAGGGAACAAGAATGTCGAGCAAATGGGGTTGGTGTGGTTACCGTTGAGACATGAGAGGACGACTAGGATGGCTTTAAATTTGCATCCGTGGCAAGATGGCGGAGGAGGATTAAGGGACACATTTAAGCGTTCCGTACTATTAGCGCATCCTTCACAATCAAATAGGAATTCTTTGCTTGTTGTGTGTCTCAATTCATCTCCACGAACGATAGTGATACATCTAACTAATGAACTAGACACGCATTTTAAGCGACAAGAAGTAATGGACGGGTGGGTAAAAGGCCTCTGGATCTACAGGGCACCACAACGAAGTAAGAGAAGGCGAATTTATGGTATAAAGTAAGGTATAAGTACGACAATACGAGATGTGGGGTAGGATGTGCAGGTGCAGCAGGTGTGTTCGGGTGAAGTGCGGGTGGAGGGAATGCAGAGGGTCTGGGCAGCTACCAGGAGATGCGTAAACGTCCATTGTGGCATGGCTCTTCCTGCCAATATATGAATACATATGAAGGGTCCGTGAGGTGTCGTCGTAGAAGGCTCAGTTGATGCTCATGCGGTTTAGATTCGTACTCGCGGCTCGGCGATGTGCTTGAGACAGATACCGGCCATGAGTAGGGTTGCTCTTCCTCTCCACTAGGTTCGTCAGGTTTAATTGCATCCACGGATTGAAAACGATGCAACGTACGCGCGTCCTTGAGTCCACGGCCAAAGTCCCTGAGTACGATGAACGACATGGCCATGGTCATAATGAGGAGGACGATAGCGATTATGGCTAAGATTGGTCAATTCAATGCTTTTACCTCGGCGTCCGTCCAAGAACTCACAGAAAACGGTAAGAGACTTCCACACGAATTTAAACTGCTCGCTCTCCTTCAATACCAAAACCTTGATCACCTGTGCATTAGTTAAAATTTCAGTTGTCAGCAGTGGCATTATTTCTTGGGACACGAACTTTGTAGATGAAATAGACCATGGCACCGATACATCCAGACATAAAGGTCGCCATCATCCACTTGTTTTCGTGTCGCGCAGCAAGATGGCCCTCTACCAACAGAACGATAGACAGTGGGAGGGCGGCACATGTCACGTAGTATTCCCAGTCGTTCTTCTGCAGCACCAGCCAGATGAACTGTACTGAGAATCCCACCCAGAAGAATACGTCGAACTTGACCAGGCATTCGTAAACCTGGTAGTTGGCGTACAGCTTTTTGATCCTGCGATCGGCCCCAATAAACTTGTACACTTTCCAACCAAATTCGTTGTAGATTTTCCAGCCGAGACCAATGTATGCGACTTCCGCAACGGATATTACCACAGGGATAATGGTGGTCAGGACGTTAATGGGTATCGTTGAGACGCCCGCCGTTGCATCAGATAGGGCCTCTTTAATTTCTTTAATTTGGATGATGGCGTAGACGAGGAAGAGGGCGTTGAATACCCTGAAATGAGTGCGAGTGTGAGAAAATTTGGAGGGAAGAATGAGTCGGAAACTGACGTTAAACACATGAACTGGAGGGTGTTCCGCGCGTATACGGCGTCTACCGCCATTACTAGCTGGAATACACTGGATGTGGTTATGTGACTCTTGTCCAATATATGTATAGTAAGCCACCTACTGGGCAAGGGCAAAGATGCTGAGGTACACAGGCATCTTTCGCGAGGTTATCTCGTCCTCCGTGCCTCCCTTGTTGTCGGCCCGCAATCGTAGTAGAAGCTCCCCCTCAATAGCCAAGTCTATTGTCGTTTCGATGAGGACTGTAACAACATAGAGTCGACACGCAAGGGATTCTGGTAGGATCTATTCGGTCCTGTGAGCTGAGCACCGCCATAATAATGGAAACTGGGCGCACCTTTTCCCAAAAACTTCGGTTATCTGTTTCCTTCACTGGTAGGGGCGGGTATGACACATTGGATATTGGTTCGTGTGATGTATCGTCGGACTGCTTGGAGGACTCGAAACTTTTGTTAGGAGGGAATGAAGGACCCCGCCGGTGACTGCCCATGGGCGCTTCGACAGCGAATGTTTGGTGGTTGGAGGTGGCGGTAAATGGTTTGGCGAATTCGTCGATGAGATTATCATATGAAGCTTTGAAATCCTCGTGCTGCGGGTGGAGTATGTTCGATGAGGATTCGTGCTGGTAAGGAGTGTGGGCCGGCATGGCAGTGGTGTGCTGGTCCAACAGTAGGTCGTCCTGCGATGAAAGAGAAAGGACAGGTATTCAGCAAATTCGCTGTGGTGAAGGTGAGGAGACCGTGTTTGGCGTTGTGTGCACAGGTGGCGTTGCTTCACTTAATGAATATGATCTTTACCAGTCAGTGCTCTCGGCCCCAACCGAAATTACCCTCCTCTGCGGCGTCCTCAATATTGAAATAATTAACGACACGGCAATGCAGTATTGTGCTGCAGTAAGTACAACTATTCCTTTCCAAATCACACTCAAAGGAGGCGCAATTTCCCAGTGACCTGGTTAATTAGCGGCGTCGGACCTGTCGGCGCATCAAACCCCCTAATTATTTGAAAACAGCGGGATGCTCACCGATGATCCCAAGCACTGTCCGTGACCCCGCTGCGATCTGTGTCCTACCGCTACAGAAACGTTAACGTCGACACCCAACAGTTGATGTGCAATACGAACGCATCCTGGATGGACCGAGCGCACAAGTTCAAACTTTGAGCCTGCGCTTGGAGCAAGAGTAACTCATCCTCGTCCTTGCAACGAAGGGCAACCTTGGTTTGCCTGAACGAGTGAAGTAAAGAAGATGGTTCAAGTTTCGTTGCCGGAACTCACCCTGCGCGTTCCCATTGCCTCACAAGCTGCAAACATTCTCGAAATCAATACAACAAGGCCGCCGCCGGTTCACGCACCGCGGAGTTGCTCGATAGCAGAGATTTGTAGCAGGCTAATGTCGCATGACTGATTGAGTGTTAAGGCATGGGTGTCTCAGATACGCTTGAGTAGATAGATCTGCTTCTCACGAGCATCTATGTACGTTCCGCAAGTTCCGTCCAGGTTTCGTCAGCGTGGGACGGTGGGGCAGGAAAAAACGAGGCTTCAGTGTCCACACTCACTGGGCTGCGATCTTTCCAGAAGTCATTCCCAAGTCAGTTCGAACAACGAGGACCTGTCGCGTCGCCCTTGTTAGGGAAACGAAGCCGCCAACCGGTTGATGACCTCACAAGCTTGCATTCCTCTCCCTGGTCAACTTTCAGCGAAGCGATGTCGCCGTCGTCTGCAGTGCTTGAGGTTTCGCTTCCTTCGCTGATGCCGTCATCTGCGGTGGACTCCGCTGTGGGTTTGGATGCCCGCGTCACTCTGGCACCCCCCACGTAGCCCAAGACAAGCGACACGGCGACCAAAGCAGCGTACACGGTGGCTGGCGGTGATGGTCAATAAATGGCGACACCTTTGAGCTTTCGGCATACTTTGAACTGTTGAAGTTGAAGAGGTCATAGAGTGGTCATGTAGAAATGCGGCCAGTGGCCACGGGACTACGGATCCGACTTGAACCTTGGATTCCGAAACGATTCCGCTCGGTGAGCAGATTCCTTGAATTTAAATTTGTTCTTCAATTGCTCCCTTTGTGCTGCCTCCCTGGGAACCTAAACCACGTTACATTCAGCGTAGCTACGCCGGTCCAATCATCTCAATCCGTATAACATTTAGGGTGCCCAAGCCCACCGAGGATGCAAGATCCGTTCCCCTTTACGTGGCCATCGTCCCTGCCGTATCCATTGGGACGTACGATCCAGGACACGATCCAGGACATCTGGACAAGCCTGAACAAGCCCTGCTACGGTTCGTTCGTCCGACAAACCGAAGATTGATAGGACGCACATGGTGATTCCTGAGCCGCTCCGGCTTGAAGTTTTTCTGGACCTTGGCCTCTTGTCATTGATTCCATGGCGAATTAGAGCCCTCGTGGCCCCTCACATCCAATGGCGAGCGATTTGTTAAAATTTCGTGACTCAAATTCGACTCCGCGGCCCGGACTGGCTTTATGGCAGAACCAGAAATGAAATATTCGCAGATCGACCCCTCCACCCCGTTTCGACGGTACTAGGCAGGCTTTGACCATGTTGACACCCCTGGTTTTTCTCTGTATATATGGGCACGTCGAGGATGAATCAATCCAACCTGTTCTCCAATGTCTTCTCTCCTTCGGCCTATGGTTCTCGAGGCATGCCAGTCAACTTCAACGGAAGATTCGACTCTCAGGGGAAGGCGGCGGAGCTCAGCGCGTCTAGCTCTCAACGACGCTCCTCGCTTGTTCTCGACCATTGGTCCTGCACCTCTTTCAAACGATAGTGCTCTTTGCGACGACCCAGATCCGCTTGACAGCTTCGAAATAGACACACTCAAAACCTCTAGCCCTCCATCTTTTTCTCCCCTTTCACCCCTCTCTGAAGCCCATGTGTCTGATTACTTTACTTACACTTCCGTTGGCCGACACAAGAGCTCCACCCCCCTGTACCCCCCGTCACCAACCGAGGCATTAGTCAGGAGTGGTCCGGCGAGCGTCAAGGCATCCGCCGCTAGCTCAGAAACGGAAGTGAACCATTACACACAGAGATTGGACCGTCTAAGATGGCGGCTAGCGGCTGGCTTCTTTTCGTATTTCCTTTGTGGCTGGGGAGATGGAGGTCAGATCTTCTTCCTGAATCGCTCGTTACGAGTCACTGAAGTAATTGTTGTGGTACTGGTCTAGTGACTGGCACGGTCCTGCCATGTAAGTACTGTGGCGTCGTCGTGTTTGATCGCCGCATGTTCACGTTGATTGCTCGATGCCCAGATTTTACTGCCGATTTTCATTTGAACCCCATGACCTCTTCTTTGTTGTTCGTTGGTACTACCTGCGGGTTTGTCTCCCGAACTTTATGCTTATTTCTTGAATTAAAAGTGACTCTTGCCAGTTTCTTTTCTGGGACACTCCTCCTCGAACCAATAATGAACTTCCTTGGGCGCTGTCGTGCCGATAGCTCAACAAATTCCCTGGTACCCTACCTGCCTTGCCTATCAAGGCGTTCTCGAACACGCAGTGAGGCTGCCCCCGGCGTAAGGCATTCTGCGTCGCAAGCTGCGCATTTGGCCGTGATTATTGCCAGCATAATACACGCTCTACATTTCATCATGATTGGGTTGAAGCGCGGATACGTTGTTACTTTCTTCGCCTATGCTGTCGCTGCATTTTCTCGAGCAATCCTAACCGGTGTGTCCCTAAAATACATACAGGTCTGACATCAATGATAACCCGCCTTTGCCAGCCTCACTGTAAATCGGCCTGCATTATTGCATCCTTACTGAAGCTAAAGCCTCTCACAGGAATCAATACTTCGCGATCGGCCCTCCGCAAGCTCTTGGATTTTCTTACGCCCTATGGAGTCAGTTCGTTGCGAGACAGATTTTTGTATACGCTTCTGACCCCACATCACAAAGGCTTGGGCGGCGTCCTTGCGCCCATCGTTGCTCAGACGGTCGTCTCGAGCGGTGTTCCATGGCCCCACTTTTACTTTGGATCGCTCGTGCTTTCTGTGATCAACGCCGTCGGCTTGTCTCTCACATTCAAGCCCACCAGCCGGGAGAACGCCACGGAGTGGCGAGAGATGTCAATTGCAATGAGCAAGAGGCTGTCCCCGCCATCCACGCCGATCGATGATATCCCGAGGCAACTGCATGAGACTGGCCCCACTACAGCTCCTCGATCCAACAGTGCGCTCAGGCTCATTGCTGCGCTATATCATGAGTTAATTAAACGAGTTGCACAGCGCTTCGCCTTGCCCTGTCAATCTTTTATGTGTGGGCGCTCTGTATCCTCGCGATGCTTTACTGTGGAAGGTGCGTCACCCCGTTTGCAACGTGTATATATAAAGGATATTGGCTCACGTCCGCTCCAGTGAAACAGTTACGCAAGGATTCGTCAGTCTTTGAGCCTTATTTTGTTGCCTTCAATTGCTGAAATATCACACAGATGGTGACATACCTTCTCGGCACCAGGGTACAAAACACCATTTTTTATGTCTTGTAATGGAAGTTAACTGATTACCTTTCAGGGGGCCAACCCCAAAAGTGCGGGCTATGTTACTTCAGGTTTCTGGGGAGGGATCACCATGGGCCGCTTCGCATGGGGATACTTCGTGCCTCGGTGAGTCTACCTGCGCTTCAACCTAACGACTCCTAACACCCTACATAGCTTGTCATTTACTCAGAGGAAGTTCACGATTCTCGCATGCCTGTAAATCTTTCTTTATTATTGGTCCTGGCCGACATATCTGACCACCTTGCCTTTCCAGACGTCTGTTCCTTTCAATTTCGAATGTCATTGGGTCCCTGACTATCGTTTTCAGTTGTTGCAGTTGTTATGCACCTTCTGATCTGGTTTATCGAATCAAACATCCAGAACGCTGTCTCTGCTAGCGTTGTTGGGGCGCTGTATGGGCCGTTGTTTCCAGGCATCCTCAGACTCACGAACGACATCCTACCGTCTGAGGTTCACATGATCAGTATGGGGATGATGTACGACATCCCTGTTCTGTTTTGCATTGCCCACAATCTGAATCATTGTCTGTCCCAGATCTGCGTTCGGCAGCGCCGGTTCTGGTAAATATCCTTGTTTGTGTTGTGGTCGCGTGCTGACAGTCTGTCTCAGCATTATTTCCCTTCATCACTGGTTTGATCTCTAGCATAAAAGGCATCCACACGATGTCATATTTGATCGTCCCACTAGGAGTTGTCCTGGCCACCATTTGGTCTATGTTCCCCACTCGCCTACCCACTCGCACCTCGATGGACTAGTCTCAACTTCTCGCCTTTTCTATCTATTGGACTTGTCTTATATATATCTCTCCGAAGGTCTTCAATGAGGCTCATTTCCGCCTTGTTGATAGTAGAAGAAACTCCTTGCCCAATAGGTTTTGGTTAAATATGATCTCTATGTACATATTATGTTGTAAATATCTGTTTCGAACGTATGCGATAGAACTCCGAATACACCCCGCCACACTAATTATGCAAATCCTGAGATGCGGCCGTGGAATAAATAGTACAAACAATTGGGAAAGACTGCGGTGCGATGAAATGGGCCAAGGGCATATATGAGAAACAAAGATTGCGCAAATGTGTGGATGTGGGCGTGAATGCGAGATATATTATGATGAACTGTCCGTGTCGGTTGAAGAGCCTGTCTCCTCGCCCTCGACATCTGCAACTCCTCAGTACACCCGTCAGGAAAGCTTCTCAAAAACTCACCAATGTTATAGTCCGCTACATGTATTGACGGAGGCCGTCGCGGAGGACTGGGGCGTTTTGGAGGGCCAACACCGTTAGCCTTCGATTTGATTCCGTTCGCGAGATGGGGACTGTGCGAAAAGGACGATGACGCTGGCGTCACTGCTGACACTCCGCCAGGGGAGGAGTCGCGAGATGACGTAGAAGTTGAAGAACCCCCCAAAAACGAGGCCGTTGAAGAATCCCTGAGTTTCGACGGAACCTTGGACTGTGAATTGGAAGGCGCCTGCAGGATACGGTCCTAAAATAGCTTGAATTGAAGCCAAACGAGACGTACATTGTTCCGTGGTCCAGTTGTATCCTTTCCAGCCTTCAGTCTGGACATTGGTGATCCTAAGAAGTGTAAATAGGGAGAAGGCCGAGAAAGCCGAACTTCATACCTGACGTTTTTTGCTTTTTCTGGTTCTTAGTCGGCGAAACCTGAGGAGAGCCAGTCTGTTGATGCAGGAATAAGTAAAATCCCACATGTTCAGATGATGCAAAGTACCCTCTTGCGCTTCAGATTGAACTCGGCGTCATCTGTGACGATTCAAATTTAACACCGATACAGGCATGAAAAGTCAGGAACTTGCTCACCAGCACGTTTTCCCGCGGCTTTACCCTTGCCCTTCCCTTTATTAGGACTCTCATTCGCAGAAAGAGCCCCTTCGTCGGAGTCGGGGGAGACAGATCGGCCGGCGTCCGACGCGGGTCTATGCCGCACCGAAGATGTGAGAATGTACAAGGAGCCGCGATATAAGAGACCACGTACTTGCATTTGGCGTTCCCTCGAGTAGCGCCTCTTCGCGCAGATGCGAGGCCCATGCATGTACTGAGGTGTGGCGCGTAGCGATTCGATGCAATCTGTGTGCAATATGCAACGTAAAGCTTTCTGATCACTGATATGTATGGCGACGCACCTGCCGAGTGCAATTTACGCACTCAAGGTAGAGATTCCCATCTTTGATGCTCGTCGGTGTACTGGTACCCGTTCCTGCGGATCCATTTGTGGGTTTGGCGTCGACTGCTGACGCAGGGGTTCCAGGAATTGACGGAACTGTGGCTTGAGAAGCCAAAGTGGATGGTCCAGGAGTATGCGCTGCGTCGTATCCCTCAGTACGGCGTCTGTGGGGAAGAGTGAACCATTACCTGAACCACAGCTTGAAACGGCTCCGTCAGGAATGTGGCTCAGGAGAGAACAGAACACGACACACAGTGTATTGCAGATCCGACAGACCTCGCGACTGCGAGCAACCTCGTGATGGGCCTGCAGTGTCGCATCCATGACGAGGTCGTTCAGCATAGCCGAGAAGATTCGCGCCGTCTGGACGGAGGCACGCAACACTGTTAGTACGGGTGACAACAAGAAAGATGGAGTAAGTCACCAATGCAGCGACGGCCTCTTCGCGTTCAGACTTGGGCATGGCGGTTGGTCGATGGATGTCCGTCGAGACAACAATAATAATTGGCGCCGAATTCGACGTCGGAACGCGACAGTACACGTGAGCCCAAGGTTCGATTTTTGCTCGCGGCGTTTGAATCTGCTATCGAATTTCACTGACTCTGGAAGTTACAGGTATGGGCAATGGCAATAGTTTAACTGTCTACGCGGGCTCGTTATGTCGTTAGAAAGAGTATATAGATCATGAATTTGGAGAAGTTGCCTAAAGTAGAAGAGAGGAAAAGAAAATGTACCACAATCTGATCCCTGATTTCCATTCCATCGCCCTAATAGTTGTTCGCCGTCAAACGTGAAATCGTGAAGACGCCAATGATAACTACTGCCAAAGCGCCAATGCTCGCGGGGAGCAGGAGATCCTTGGGGATGCCCAAAACCTCCTCCTGGATGGGGGCAGGGGGTGGGGGCGGGGGGGTATAAACGGGGGCGGGTTCGGGCGTGACGAGGGACTCGGCCTTCTCAACCTCTTTCACCTCCTTCTGGACAGCAGCGCTGACCTCAGCAGCCTTGGCCTCGCCCTTGTCAGCACCAGCCTCTGCCCAGCCCTTGCCACCCTGGACAAACAGTACAACACGGTCTGAGCCTGTTTTGCGCGCGACCTGGACAGCATCAGCGACATCACTGTCTGAAGTGACCAGAACGCTGTCGCCGTCTGCGTCGGTGTACGACAGGTGGAAGTCGATAGGGTCAGGTCGGATGTCAGACTCTCCAGAAGGTTCGAACTCAGTGAAGAAGGGATCCGTTACTAATTTGCCAGAGACAATCTCGCGAAGGTGCTCGATATCGTCGTGGCGGGCTTGGAAACGGTGGGTTCTTCCACTAGGCGTGCGAAATTTGAACACATAGGTTCCATCATCGACGGGGAGAGGTCCGGCGATAGGTGGGACAGCTGTGCCCTTCTGGCGGGGGTATCCTTCGAGAGCGGAGACAGGGTCGTCGTCTATAACGGACGCGGAATCGTTGGGATGTACTTCGGAGTGGGGTGACTGATGGACGTCCAATCCACGAATAGATTGGAACGAACGAATGTCTGAGGGCCCATGATGCGAACCCGACAGGACAGACTCGTTATCGTCATTACCGATGGAGTCGAAGAAGCGACCCCACATAGGGCCACCCTCAGCTTCTGGTGCAACACCGTCGCCAGACACGGCGTTCATCTACATCAAACAAAACAGTGAGGGAAGAGCGGTATTACACTAGCATTTTGCGCAAACCTGCTCCAGAGTAGCGTAGGTGAGAGTGAGGACATCGACGATAGCAACCAAGCGGCCATCGTCTTCAACGACAGGGAGGTTGAGGTAGTGACCACCTGCAACAAAGATCAGACAGAAGATAAAGTTGGGAATGTGGTTTGTATGCACCGTGCATTTTCTTGAGCGCGTCATGAATAGTCGTGGCCGGCGGTGCAGTATCAGGGTGCGGAGTCATGACCCGAACCACGCTACACCTTCCGGCGTCCAACCCTGCAGCAATGACACGCAGAACGACATCCTTGCTGGTAAAGATTCCAGCTATACGTGATACACCTGTGAAGCCAGGCGACGCGAGGTTCACGCCCTCCATAACGCAAACCGCGGTGGTACGTCTCTCCTTCATCAGCTTCGCGACCTCGCGCACGGTCGTTTTAGGGCCAACGGTAGCAGGCTGGGTGCGCAAGTCCATGACAGTTGTCAGATCAGGTAGCGCCGTCTTCTCGCGAAGCTTTTCCGCCCAGGCAAGCATGGCTGCGGCCTGGGGGTTGGACCCGACGCTACTGAGCTCAGACTGGACACCGGCCATAGCACTAAACAGCTGCTCCGAGGCGGCAGAGCTGCGCTCGACTTTTCCGAGAGCTTCGTGGAAGACCTTGGTAATATCAAGGAGTCCGACGACGTTTCCATCTTCGTTGCAGACAGGCTGTAGAAAGGATAAGCTGAGATACATCGACGCGTCAAGCAATAGGGCGTACCAAATGCCGGAAATGCCTTGAGACCATCAGCTGCAGCGCCTCAGTTGCACTGGTGGTATCACGCGTGACCATCGGGTTGCGGGTCATGATCTGGTGGACAGGAGTGGTATGGGGATCGAGGCCCTCGGCGGTGACCTATTCATGCAGATTAGACAGCTTGCCAAGTGGAACATGCGAACCATCCCTACACGATAGGCCAGATCCTTGGCCGTGAAGATTCCGCTCAAACCCTCTTCATCGTCAACTACCAGGACGCAGTCGGTCCTCTTGGCGGCGCACAGCTGGCTGGCCTCCGCAACCGTGATGTTCTCGGGCACGGTAAGGGCAGGAGTCGGCTTGAGCGCCGCCACGGTTCCCTTTGCAGCTGCGGGTTTTCCTCTCTTGCCACCGCGCTGTCCCTGGGTGGAAGAGATTGTGCGTTTACGAGACAACTCCAACTCTACTTTCTTCCGGATAGCCTATGGCGTGAAAAATCTTGGTCACATTCTGGAAGCGCGTGTAAGGCGCCTGGGACGCTAACCTCATCTCTCTTGGACTGCTTCTTCCTGGTTTCCGAGACAGAACCACCGTAGGACAAGGAAGACATGCTGGACGTGTTGTTCTGGCGGCGGGGAAGGGGAGAAGAAGATCGTTCGCCTGGGAATGGAACGGGAGAGGTAGTGGAGTGGCGGAGACTGGAAGGAGAGTGAGAGGGAACGGGTATACGGGACATGAGTTCAAGCAAAACTTGCCGGGACAACTCGACCAAGGCTGTCAAGTTAGTGTCTGTTTGCACTCGGTGGCTGCTAATACAACTACTACTTATACAACTACTACTTGCATCTTTACTGCACCCTTTTTCTGCCCCCGTTTCGCTTGTACTTAGATGTATTATCCAACACCTATTGCGACGGCATTGGCTACAGAGATATCAGCAATGGCAGCCAACTCCAGGGACGCCTGCAACAGACCTGAACTCGCCCTGGCACAGCTCAAGTACCACCGCCAGAAATTTTTGGCGCATGGCAATGGCGCTGTGGATGGAGAGCAAAGATGGCCTGAAAGGTGGTTGTGACGGATGAGCCGCGACATCCACGGATGTCGCGGCTCCAACTTAAATAATAATCCGAGAATGAGGAGGCATGCATGTTACCATGACAAGTGTGCTCCAGATACAATGATTTTTAAGTGCTTAGAACGCACATGACGTCGTAGACTCCATCTGTGTCTCATCCTCCGCATCCGGACAATTAGAATTCAAAGCGCGTAAGTAACACCCAAGGAGGATCCATCGCTAAGCATATCTTAATGTTCACATAGACAGCAATCCATAAAGTCCTCATCTTCGCGGTGCGGCACCTGCAGGAGCGGCTTGAGGGGCCAAGGTGGCACCCGACCAGCGTCCTGTCAACAGCTGAACTCTGTCCCACACCTGGACCACCGCGGGCGGATTCCCGGGCTTGCGAACGAATTTGTCGATGCGGGCAACAGTGATGGCGACAGCGTCGCGAGTGAAGGCGGACTGGAAGTAGCGCTGACGCAGGAAGTGTGCGTAGATAATAGGAGAAATGAGCGAATTCTGGAAGGTGATAGCTCCGAGGGCGACGCGGACGAAGATGACGAGTTCAGTGTACGCAACAACGCGCATGGCTGAGTCATAGTTGGCTGCAAAGAATGCGATTCAGACTTCCCGTCTCTACAGGAGGTGGCGGTGTCACTGACCTTTGACCCAGGCTCCGAGTTTTTTGGCCAGAGGATGCGGCTGCGGTGACCCATTAGCAGTAGCAGGTGGTCCGGAAGGAAGGAATTGTGGCATCAGCGTTGTGCGAGTGAAGGTCAAAGCATGGAACACGGAGAATATCGCGTAGGGTAGCAGTGTCACTATCAGAAATCCAGCCCGTGAGATGGAAGGCGAAACTGCGACATTTTGTCGTACATACCAGCAATGGGCTTGGATGACCACCAGAAAAACGCGAGGAGAAAGTATTGGACATTCTACGCGAAACGGTGAGATGATGTTCCTGTACGCCAAAGGAGTATGAGGTACCTCATCAAGGATCGCGCGACGGACGAAGGCAGCGTTGGGTTGAGGAGTCTGGAAGAATTGATAAGAAGTCTTGCTACGGCTTGTAAAAGGTTGCTGGTTGCTTTACGCACGCCGAGTGATTTTCTACGAAGTATGTGAGTATAAAAGAGCATGCGTGGTGCAAGCAAACGTACTGGCAAACGATGGCATAACTGATGAGGGCACCCGTGAAGCTTGCTGCGAACCTGGTCAAGATGGAAAGTCACGCCAACGTGGAGTCTTCACACCTTTATACCACCAAGCAGAAACACTTTTGAAGGTGATCCAGGCGAGGAAGTAGCGCAAAGCAGATACTAAGAGTAGAAAATGGCCTGATGCCCACAGATAGTGCTGTCGACACCCGCATTTTTAGCTACATGTTCAGGAAACTGACAACCGCAAAGACAGGAGGTTACCTGTGTGGTGGCCATGGTGGGGAATGCTAGAGGGTAGAGTACACAAAAGCAGCGAGCAGAGCGTGTCTTGAGGTTCGTGGATGGGCGGAACCACGAGCTGACGTTCGAAGAAACGTGCCGGTGTCACGTCACAAGAAAATATCGAATAATATCCGCAAACTACGCAATATTACGTCATCTGCTCCATTGCCCATCTTTGAGCTGCGTGTCCTTTTGCCGATACACCTCCTTGTCTACCTTCTTCTTTCCCTGGGTCTCAATCCGCCGCTCCTTGCTCCGCCGCTTGTCTTTCCGCGAGTCAACCACCTCCGTCTCCTGCTCCTCCTCCTCGAAACTCTCTCCTCCATCATCCTCACTATTTCGAGGTCGTTTCCGGTGGCTGCTTGGCGTCGTCGTCTTTGGCGTTCCAATGTTCACATTGACTCGTGGTGGTACTGCGAACCCAAATGCCTTGCCCACTTTTGCTAGGTCCAGCTGGTTCACATCAAAGATCTTCTTCAGCGAATACGACGCATACGCCTGCAGGTACGACCGGAATCCGTCCTTGGCGGACTGGTGCAGGAAGTAGTTCTTTTGCAGCAATTTTTCCAGCTACAGTACACTCGTTAGTCCACGCTGCTCAATCACCAAGAACATATGACGTGCCTGGCTTTGAACGTTGGATATCCGGTCTGCGGGAAAGCTGAACTCGTTCAACGGAACCTTCGCCTGCTTCAAATACCGCAGGAAGCCAAGCTCGCTCTCGAGGAGAAAGAGCAAACTCTTGCCGACTTTCCCTGCACGCGCTGTCCGGCCCACGCGATGAATATAGTCCCGCGGGTCGTCTGGAGGGTCGTATTGCACAATCCAGTCTACTTTAGGGATGTCGAGCCCACGAGCCGCAACATCTGTGCAAAGGAGGATACCAGACTGTGCATTGATGAATTCGAAGAAGGTATTGGTGCGCTTTTGCTGCTTTTGTTTTCCCTAGACCGCCAGTCAGACGTCGACTTCAGGGGATGGATGAGAGATAATGACTCACGTGGAGGTCCAGAACGGGAACGTCAATGTAGTTCAACAGTTCGCCGTGGTATTTGACGGAATTACAACTCGAGAAGAAGACAATGACCTTCTTCTTGAGGTTTTTTTTGAGGAAGGTAAAGAGGAGGAGGAATCGTCGGTCTGACGGGCAGACAACATATCCCTGTGATAGTGTGGAAACGGTACTGGTCGACTCCTCCTTGTCGACGTCGACATGCACGGGACCGGGGCGGAGTGATATCCGTGCCAGGTCCGTTACTTTTGTGGTTTGTGTTGCGGAGAAGAGCATGGATTGGCGGTTGTCTGAAATATATGCATAAACACAGCGAAGACAGACCGCGAGGTATAGCGAAACAGACCATTCGGCAGAATTTTGATAATCTTTTTCATTTCCTCCTCGAACCCAATCTCCAATATCCGGTCGGCCTCATCGATGATGAGCGCCTTCAGATTCCGGTATACGAATCCCTTGGTGTTCTACTTGCACATCATAAGTCTCGAACCGAAAAATCACACATAGATAAGACGGCACCTCCAAATGATCCAATAACCGTCCAGGCGTCGCAACAATCAAGTTGACGCCCTTCGCAAGCTTGTCCGCCTCCGCCCTCCTGTTCGCGCCTCCCATGACAATGCCAAATGTTTGCGAATGGTTCGACATGATGTCTTTCGCGACACCGAAAATCTGTAGCGCTAGTTCTCGCGTTGGCGTGATAATGATAATGCCAGTTCCTGTACCACACAGAGCCTTCATCAATGAACTCGCACCCTGAGACCACAACCGGTAGTACGCACCATTGAGGGGCTTGAATTTCAGCCTGTGCAGCAGCTCAATGGCAGGGATCAGAAAAGCAAGCGTCTTGCCAGAACCGGTCCGCGCAGCGCCCAGAACGTCTTTACCCGCGAGCAGCAGCGGTATAGATTTTGCCTGAATCTCTGTCATCGTAGTGAGACCCATTGATTCGAGCGACCGAATTGTCTGCTGCGAGAGGTCAAGCGATGTAAAAGGTTCGCGGCCTACAACGCTTGTGTTGGGCGTAGAAGGCGGTATCGCAACGTCATCCGCACTTGCCATTTTGCTGAAGAGACAAGGGTATTGAAAGGTGTCGCGCGGAGATCTGACTAGACCGGTAGAGAGTGAGTATTCAAGAGGTGATCGAAAGAACCTCAAAGGGAAAAATAAAATGTTCGGAGTTTGCCGACCTCTGCATCCCTCTCTCTACATGTCGTCCACATCTGGCTCCTGGACGCGATCTGCTCTCCTGTGCGCTAAAATCTGCTTCCCGCATGCCATGGGATTAGCCGTGGTGGTCATGGCTTTCGACATTGGCTTCAAATTCGGTGCTAAGCACCCTCTACCACCCGTCAACGAACTTGCACCACCAGGCGCGGTCTCGGAGGAGGACGCAATCTTGGAGGATGAGGAGGAAGAGGAAGAAGGCGCCGAGGATATCCCAGACGGAGATCTTTCGATGGTCCAGGCTGGTTTTTTAGAACCATGTAAACTTGTACGGGCCCTTCCCTAACCTTTGTGTGACTTCTTATTAGTGTAATGAACGCATGTTTTTCTGCTCGATTCAAGGTGCTTGTTGTTAGGACGGATCTAAAAATGACCTCTGGAAAGATTGCGGCCCAGTAAGTCATCGCTCGTCGACTGTGAGGGCGTGATGCTCAATAATTCGCTCAAGATGTGGGTGAGTAATGGATATTGTGTGCGGTCTCTCTTCCACCTGTCGACCATTGCCTCAAGGCATGCCACCCTGGCGTGTTACAAGGCACTGGTGAAAGCTAACGCGAACGTACGAGACTCATTCCTTCGTGTCACTTTCGATCATTTGATGTCTTTCTCAGCTCGTCACGCATTGGGAAAGGACGGGGTGCGTAAGACTGTCTTGGATTGTTGCATGTTTCTTATAAGCGACTCGCAGTCAAGCCAAAATTGCCCTCAAAGCGACGTCTGAAGACCAGATTCTGGAACTCGAGGCAATTGCGAAAAGCCTCAACCTGTGCGCTCGCTCAATCTTTGACGCGTATGTATGTGCCTTCTGCTATCGCTGTGGCGCTGACTGCCCTGCAGGGGCCACACGCAGGTGGAAGAAGGGACGAGAACGGTGCTGGGGATTGGCCCTGCGCCCGTCGGGCTGATCAACCAGGTGACAGGGAAGCTACGACTTCTGTGACCCGATTCTGGAAATGTGGCGTGCTTTTGGTGCTTTATACTAATACAAATTAATGGCTAGTGAATACATAATCTATCCAAACAACTACGATGTTTTTTGTGGTGAGCTGTGCGGTGGTGTTACAGTTTTGCTGATTCTTCTCGAGTTTCCTCCACAAAGTCTATCAATCGCAGTCGTCGCTGTCGCGGCCGCCATCGCCGCGTTCGCGGTTGTCGCTTCGGTCGCTCTTGATATTCCCGCCAACGACACCAACTGCATGGCCGCTACTTGCATCTCCTGCGTCACCAGCGTTCCCTAAATGTGCCATTAATTAGCACATATGCACCAAGTAGGCCGGCTTCAAACCATACCTGAGAGGATGTTGATGAGGCCCTTTGGACCCTTTACCGAGCCGCCGGAAGCATTACCGCCATTCCCCGAGTATGCGTTCCCACTGTTGGCTGCGCCGCCACCGCCAGCATAACGTCCTTGCCATTTCGGGTTGAGCATGTTGAGGCCAGGAATTCCCAAAACGCCTAGGCCAGGAAGTCCGCCGATCGCGTTGCCAGATTTTGCGGAGCCTCCATCGCCCGCGTTGTCTAAAACGGATATTATAAAAGGCGGGCCCGCAAATGGATGGATGAGACGTACTGGAGAGGATGTTGAGGAGCCCGCCCCCCATAAGACCGCCCAGCAAACCATCGCCCTTTTCGCTAACAACATCTCCACCAGACGCGTGACCGCCTTTGCCGCTGTATGCGTTACCGGAATTGTCGACCGGAACAGCAGTGGTGATTGTGGCGTGGAGGGCGATGAGGGTCAAGGAAAGGACGAGAGAGGTCGAAGGCATTTTGGTGAGATAGTAGTGTGGATTATAAGACAGGTAGAATAGGTGAATAGGATGTGCGTAGTGGTGGTAGCAGACAAAGAATGGATGGCAGGTGGGCGAGCAAAACGCCACTCTTTATAGGCGACCAAATCAGGATGTAGTGGCGTGTTTGGATTCCAGTCGCGTCAACCACGTGACCGTACATAATTCATAAAGTCACAGTGGAGTGGACAATTTCTCTGTACTCCCGTCTCCACTAACACCAGCAACCAGCATGAGCTACGACGTCTCCATTTCTACTGGTGTATAAACCCAATCTACTCCAACTTCTTATCCACCGTTATGGCTGCCTTGACTCTTGCCCGCGCCTATCAGCACTCGTTCGACACGCATCCCCATGTTACTCTCGCCCTCACAGGGGGCTGCCTTAACTCTCTGGGCGATATCGTTGCACAGCTGACCGAAAAGAAGGTGTGATAAGTCCCGAATTTGCACTTAAAACGTTCGAATCTTATCAGTACAGCTCAACAAGGACGAATACCGACGATATGACATTCCTCGAACGCTGCGTTTCTTCTTCTTCGGGTCCACCATAAGTGCGTGGACCAATCTACAATCCGAAGCATAACTCTGATCATCTCTCAGGTCCGTTCCTCGGCCGGTGGAACAGTGCTCTCGAGAGGTGGTTTCCACTGCGCACAATAGCTGGATCGCGCAATGTGTGCATCAAGTCGCTGTCGAAGAGAGTAGCCTGCGACCAGTTGATAATGCACTTCTTCCTCGACATTCGTCTGTACTCTTTCTGACGTCCTCCCAGGGCCCCCATTGGTGTACATCTCGATTCAAAACAAATTCCAGATTCTTCGCTGACAGGTCCTGTCCTACAACAGCTTGGCATTTTCTTGGGCTCGATGGGAATAATGGAGGGACGGTCTGCCCCTCAGATGAAAGAGAAGCTTGCTGACCTTTATGAACCTGCATTGTTGACGAACTGGAAGGTGTGGCCGGCAGCACAGGTATGTCACGCTGCATCCTAAGCGCTTGTTTTGGATATTCACCATTTGCCCTTCGCAGCTCATCAACTTTCGATACATGCCCCTCTCGTATCGTGTCCCCTTCCAGTCCGGGTGTGGGGTATTCTGGACCCTCTATCTCTCGCTTATCAATGCAAAGTATGTGCTTTCTTAATTTGCTCCCATGGTGTCATCAACCAACCTCACCTGTTCAGGGAAGATGAAAAACAAGACCAGAAGGCTGCTAAGTATGCGCAGAAACGCTAATAAATGACTTGAACAAATGCTCTGCGAAGACCTCACCTTATCGTCCAATAGTGACCTTATCGTATCTTCCAGCTATCTATTTTCATTGCGACATTCCCCTCCCCCCGCTCAATTCAAATTAAACGTATACTTGAAACGATAGAAAACAGACGTTAGTATGTAGACTGCCAGCACGAAACATTGTCCATGTATCTCAACCTCAACATTCATGATGCACCGTATTTATGTTTGAAGTACGCTGGAGGCAGCTCCGATAGCACGTCGACCAGCGGTCGCTCCACGACGACCAACTCCCCGTCCGCTAAGAAGTCCACGTACAGAATCGGGCGGTAATGCGTCACCATTTTGAAATCCGACGCCGCCACATCGTCGGCAGTGGGTGGTGGCGCAGTATTCTTCACGCTCTCCCGCCTTCGCTTTTTGGTGACCCCGCCTGGCACCGCGTCACTCAGGGACAATTTGCATATCCACGTCGAGCCCCAGAAAAGCGCGTACCGCGGCCCTGGTTCGGCGGGGTCAAATGTGACGCCCATAATGGGGTCATGCGTGTAGCGGAACCGTTTGGGGAGGTTGGTACAGAGCTCCTTGCCCCATGCAGGGAATTGCCGGGACTCGACGTTGTAAATCTGGAGTGAGTTGTCGGGGAAGGACATGATGAGAACATCAGGGCGGTTGTGGTCGAAAACAAGAGCCTGAACAGGTTGAGAGAAAGACGGCAGGACGCTATGGTGCTGGAGAAATAAACCATAAACCACCGTGAATATCGCTCCATATGAGGAAACTCGAAACTCTCACTTGTATGGAATCGAGGTTGAAGATGTGTGTCCGTGCGCGGTCGTCCGATGTTGCTAGCCACTGCCCATCGGCACTGATGGACATCCGGAGTACGCTGACCACGGCAGGTTTAGAGTTATGCTCCTCTTCCTCTGTCGTCGCATCCCGCATATCTACATCCGCGTCCGTGGGGCGTTTCTTAACAACTCGGTCTCGGACTATTGAGTTCTTCTGGCGGTGTTGGTCGAACCTCCGCAGAACGCGTGGTTTCTCGCCCGTCAGGTCAATCACGAGGATATGCGACGATATCGCTGTGGACATCACCAACTTGGAAGAGTCTGGAGTGAAGTGGAAGGCCTGGCCGCCTGATAACGAGGCGGTCAATCCAGGTATATGTACCTGCAGAATCGCAGAAAAGTCTCGTATCCGGTGAACGTTGATGCGGTCTTTCGTCTAACCTCCAAGTCAGCTTCGTGGAATGAACGGCAACCACTATGGGGCTTACATCAGGGGTCAGCGAAAACAATTTCGTCTCGTACAAGTCAGAAACCACAAGCCACCGCCCGTCATCGGATATTCCACTCGCAATCAGGTTTGAGTTCACATTCAAATCCATTTCCAACACCTTCTCCCATCCCGCGTTTTGTGCCTCCGGCCTAGGTGCCGCGAGCTCAGCGAGCTCCTCTTCTTCTCCCGATGGCCTCCCCTTAATGCGCCACACACTGACGCCCGCGTCCCGCATGCACACAACCAGCCGTGCCTTGCGTGCAATGTGCACTGCAGAAGTCCCTGACGGCCCAGAGCTATACGCCAGCCGCCGGTGATACGAATCCTCAAACGTGCAGTGCGCACTTGTCTGGAGGGGGTTGATGACTTTTACGACGGTGGTTGAGGGGAGAGCAGCGGGTGTCACAACCACGGACATGTCAAGACCACCGGAGGCCAGAATGGGTGCGACATCGATGGGGAAGTGCCGTTTGTGCGGCGGCGGTAGGGTCGTGTATGGGGGCCAAGTGGCGAGCGCACGCACGTCGTGTGAGTGCATCCGCCGTGAGCATGACTGGACCCATCGGCTTGAGGAACCGGTAAGCGGGTTTGACGCCTGGTTGGTGCTGCCGGTCTTCACGAGGGAGAACAGTGAGATTTTCTGGTCCACGCTGGATGTGAATACCGTGTTGCCCTCCTAGGATCGACTTGTCAAATTATGCACAGAAACTACAACGCAGAAGAATGCGTACAGGTCCCACGGCCAAGCAGAGAACATCGGCGCCATGTCCTTGGAAGCTCTGCAGCTGCGTGCAAGTTCTAGAGTCCCAGAACTTGACCATTCCGAGCGAATCTCCAGACACTATCGTACCATCACTACAGGAGGGACGTTCAGCCACACATTTGGTTCGAAGCACTGATCTTGAACAAACCCAAGTACACCGACTGCCCACACCAGTGTGCGCTCCCCTCTCACTTTGTCAGTCCCCATCCGATCAGCGACGCGGCCAGTTGAAACGTCCCACTTCCTGATACTGCTGTCGGAGCCACCCGTCACCAACCACGAATCGTCCCAGGTATCCTCCTCCTCGTCGCTGTCCCTGTCGGCCGCAGAATCTCGTGCCTGGGGATACTGTGGCACCGGAGGCCCCCATGCTATGCTAAGAATTCGGCATTTTATTCTATCGAATTTGCGGTAATGTGCCAAAGTGTCGTTAGCAAGGGAGAGTAGCCGTACGGTGCCGTCTTCGCAGCCTAGTGCGAGTAGACTTGAAGCGGGGTTGGCGGCCATGCACCATATAGCGCCACCCTGTGAGCCAATAGTTCTCTATTGCACGTCAGGCAAAAATTGGTGAGGTGATGACTGCATAAGACATACACGGACACGGGAACACTCAATGTCCCATTCCAATAGTTCGCTGCCCCCTCCAGAGCTGAACAACCGCAGATCAGAGCATTCTGGGACATCGTCTACGTCGAAGTCGTCTGGGTGGCGAATCACAAAGGTGATGGAGTCCACTTTGGAGGGGTATGGGCCAGGGAGAGTCTACGCCGCATATTATCAGACGCATTTCAGAAACGGAAGCGTTTTGACGCACTTTTCGGATTACCCAAGCCTGTGATGACTGATATTCGCGTTCTCCACCACTCCACTCGCAAAGATCTATGTTGCCATTGGCGTGTCCGACCGCGAGCGTCCCGAATCTGGAAGGTTGCTTCCCTGACGTCGATTTCTTGCCCTTTGCAGAGATGGGGGGAAGGGGTAATGGTGGAAATGCAAGCGCGGTGATGGCGGACGGTGTGTAGTCGACAAATCGACAGCGATGGACGGCGAGAGTGGTGGATTCGCCCATCCTGGTGCTAAACCTTGCGCGAGTGCACTACAAAACTTTTTTAAATTTTGTGATCGGTAGCGTCAGGTAACGTGACCTGCTTGGGCGAAACGGGTGTCACTGCCACTGCAGAACTTAACTCCAACCACACCATGTCATTTCTCGGACGAGGCCCCGGGAATGTCCCCGCTGGAGGTGTGAACATGGAGAAGATTGAGCTGGCGGTGACGGAGTGTGTTCTCTTTCTTGTTGACATTGCTGGTGCTTGAAGCTGACCATTTGCAGGTTGGACACCGTCACTGATTTTTTCAACCGCATGGTTGGGTCAGTCGTGTCTGTCGGGGTGGTTTTGTGCGTTACTCAAACGTTAGATTGTACAGGTCATGCCACGCCAAATGCATCAGCGCCCGCTACGCCGAAGCTGATCTCAACAAGGGCGAAAGCGTCTGCATCGACCGCTGTGTCGCGAAATTCAACGAGGTGCAGAAAAAAGTGGGAGAGAAACTGCAGAATAGGGGGGCAGCGAACGCAGGCGGTGCTGCAGCTTCATTCGGATCGCTGTAATGCTACCCAGCCTCTAGACACACTATGGCGGCGGATGTTCCATACTAATAATTCTAATACGCGTAAAGCTCGCAAGAACCCGACTGGGCTGGACAATGTGGTGGATTGCTGGTGGGACTAGCTACTTGGCAAAGTTGGGGAAGCACTGCTCGATGGTCTTGCTGTGCTTGTTGACAGCGTGCTCGGTGAGGCTGGGTAATTGGTAAAGTCAGTTCGGAATTGGGACGGCGAAGACAGGGTGCAACACACGCAGGGGCACGAGTGGTGATCAACTGGAGAGGGTATATGATCAGCGAGCAATGAACGGGCCATGGGGCCAATGAGCACTTACGAATGGCTGTCTGCAGTCGGCGCAGACGATAGATTTCGCAGCCTCATTCACTTTTGCCTGGCTCTTGGAGCCTTTGGCAGCGCCCTTGTCTGCATTGCGCTCGCGCTTTTGCTGGGCTTTGGCTCCCTGTGAAATGTCAGCAGAAGAGAGGAGAGAACAACGGGAAACGCACGTTTCCCATTCCGAGGTATAGCGTGCAGGAATAAGTAGAAAATCGCACAAATCAACGATCGTAGCAGCTTCCTAAAAAGGCAGCGCGATCGGACTGACGCGACCGTATGGTTACTCAAAAATCCATCCCCAGCATGGTGCACCCAGTATGATCCGTTCCCTTACTAAAGCCCATCCTTTCTTATCGTTTTCTCATCGCATCATGTCCTCCCACTCAGCAGCCAGTATCGCCCAGCAGGTCAAGTTCGATATTCTCACCGAGAGCCATGTCCTCGACAACAGAATCAAGGCCAAGGAGATCGCCCGTACCTTTATCTGTAAGCGCCTTATTCACCGTCGAATTCGGCGTCGCTGATCGTTTCGTCGTGCAGCGGACACAATAACAGGTGCGAGTGCAGTAGAAACACACTATGTCGCCCTGTAACGCTCTGTCTAGCCCCCACGCCTGAAATGTACGCGTATGCTACCCTCGCCACCATCGGAGACGATGTTTACCATGACGCGTCCACTCTGTATGTCGCTATCTGCTCATATGACTCATTGACTTATTTTTTGTGACTCATCTTCCAGTGCACTGGAGGCCCATATGGCTCAGCTGACTGGCAAAGAAGCTGCTTTGTTTATGCCTTCGGGCACCGCTTCAAACCAGCTTGCTTTGAGGACACATCTCAGGCAACCCCCTTACGCGGTCCTCTGTGACCACCGCGCGCATATCCACAAGTACGTCCGTCTCAAATTTCGACATATGTCGTCATTCTCAGTTCTCAAGATACGAGGCTGGTGGTACCGCCTTCCATTCTGGCGCCACAACAACGCCTGTTATTCCCTCCAATGGTGCGGCTCATATTTTAGGCGTGAGGGCGCATTACCGAATGAATTGTAGGACACCATCTTACACTCGCAGACGTTGAGCCAGAGGTTATCCTCGGTGACGATATCCACTTGTAAATTATTCCGTCATTGTCTTACCCGCCAACCACTGACATGCCACGCACACAGTGCCCCTACGGAAATTATCTCACTCGAAAATACCCTCAACGGCACAATCTTCCCTCAGAAAGACATCATCGAAATATCAACCTATGCACGTTCTCATGGTATCAAGATGCACCTCGACGGCGCGCGCATTTGGCACGTCGCCACCGAGACCAAGACCCCGGTCAAGGAGCTCTGCGACCCCTTCGATTCTGTCAGCCTGTGCTTCAGCAAAGGTTTAGGTGCGGTCTTCGCGGAGTCTCTCCAATTCTTCGCTCAATCTGATGCGTCATTCCCCTTCGCATAGGCGCCCCGGTCGGATCTTGCTTAGTCGGCCCTAAGGACTTCATCAAAAAGGCTCGCTGGTTCAGGAAGCTCTTCGGCGGTGGTATGCGTCAGACGGGCATACTTGCGGCGTCCGCAGCGTACGCCCTTACACACAACTTCCCTCAGCTGGAACGCGTCCACGCCCTTACGAAGAGGCTCGAGGCGGGCTTGGAAAGCATTGGGGCGGAAATAACCAGCAGGGCCGAAACGTGCATGGTTTGTGTTTTTTTTTCCGAGTCGCTTGACACACGGAACCGGATCTAACTGTGGTCTGTGTAGGTGTTCTACGACCCTTCGCCAATCGGCGTCGATTACGACGAGATTGCAGACAGAGCCAGCGAGCTCCCTGAGCCCCTCTTCTTGGGTGGTTCTCGCCTTGTTGTTCATTTCCAGACGAGCGATGCTGCAGTCGATGACTTCCTCGCCCTCCTGAAGGATCTCGCTGAGGAGAAGAAAAGAGTCGGCTTTGTTAAGTCAGCTAACCCCTCTCCAAAAATCAATAGAGACATCTACGTCAGGCGTAAGCCCACGACGAAGGTCAACGGCTTGGCGACTCCTGTCACTGTCAGTGGTGCAACGAGTCCGGTAGGCGGTACGAAGACTCCGGTCAACGATAATTAGTGAATACACTGGTGGCTTGCCTTATACTAGTTATAGATGCATAGATTCCGCTACGTAGTTTGCAATATATCCATACCCCCGACAACGGTTGCTTACACTGTTCTGTGCTGAGACCGATAATACAGAATACACATTTGATGGACAGTAGAGCAGTATGGTGCGGTTAGAATGTACAAATGCGGGCTTGAATACAGAATACACATTTGGATGGACAGCAATATGGTAGGGTGCGGTTAGAATGTACAAATGCGTGCTTGTTCTATGAGTATAAGTTCCAGCAAAGACTGGATGCACCAGTCAATCGTCAGAGATATAGGAAATATCTGCGTCATCGTCAACAACAAAGCTACCCATGACATACTCATCAGGCTCATCATCATCATCCCTCGGTGGCGAGCTCGACACCATCAGCCGCGGTCTCGCGCGCAATCCCGCCCCGAATATCCCGCTCCGTACGGGGCCGTTCGCAAACACAGGCCCTCTCCCCGTGGGCGCCTGTGTCAAGAGGCTCTGGCGATACGCCAGCGTCTGGTCATAAGAAGGTGAGACTTGCGTCTCGGGAAGTGGACGCAAGAAGCTGCGATCGGATTCGTTCTCCTCGTCCTCAGGACCGGAGGACCCCTCGCTGACTTCGTCACCGGAATGGGCTGCCTCGAAGTCGAAGAGCAAGTTGGTCCGCGCATCGACAGCAGGACGACGACTGCCTCGCTCGGTTTTCCTTGTGCGAGCTTGTGGCTGAGGTGACGCGCGGCGATGTAAGCGCCGTTGTGACGGCGACGGCATGTTCAAGCCCGGGGATTCGACAATGACGCGCCGCCTGGCTTTTGCAAGAGGCCGTACAGGGAATGACAGTTCAGGAAACGCGTGTTCCTTCTCGGGAGAGGACAAAATCGGTCCTCGTGGTGGCATGGGCGGCGGAGGCATCTTTGTACTAGATGCGTCACGTTTCTGCCCACGAATGGATTTGATAGGACTGCTCGAACCGGGCCAAAGTGGGGAGCTCGGCAAGTTGTTTCGAGCAATTGAGCTAGCCGCAACGAACTCTATGGATTCGTCTGCTGCTTGGTCCCGAGCGATATCTGGGGTTGCAGAGATATCCAAAACATCGCTCGTGTGGCGTCTAGTCAACGTGCCGACAAATTCGATCGATGAGTCGGCGTCGGCGGGTGAAAGTGAGCGCTCTCCAGACCTTCCGGACATTGCGAGGAATTCGATGGATTGGTCAGCCTTGAACCCATAAGTAGAATCGCCCAGTTCATCAGGGCTCATTCTTCCAACCCGAACCCGACTTGCAATTGGCGAGGAGTCAACGATTTCGAATTTCGGATCCTCGTCCTCATCCACAAGCCATGCCATGCTTTGGTCAGCATTGTCGGAGACGTCATCAGGGGGGTCCTGGGGCTGTTCTAATACGAAAAAGAATAAGAGTAAGAACAGTCTGAACATTTGTTGTACGCACCGTGGTCATGATTTGAATCAGACAAGTCGATAACAGCGTGTGTGGACGATCCTGAGGAGCATGAGGCGGTGTGGAGTCGTGAGCAACTTAGCTCAGGTGACGGGTGTTGGGCAGGCGATGGAGGACGGGACTGGAATCGGGGAGATGCGACAAGACCTCGTTCAATATCCATGTCGTCACTGTCATCAACGCCTTTGCTTGAGAATTGGCTGGACGATGGGTCAACAACCTTGTCCTTTTTCTTGGTTCCTTTCGGAACGCTCGTTTTGACTCTCCGTAAAGAAGACTCGGATACCTTCGATGAACGTGATGGAGGCACGGATGACTTTGTGCGACGAGGTAGAGCACTGACAACTCCAGATTCAATGTCCCTATCCGTATCGTCGTCCTCGCCTGCGATCTCGAAATCTCTCTTCGCTGCGGGTTTGATTTTCTTCTGCCTTTTGGCGCTCTTGACCAAGAGGTCGGCGACACTGACGAACCCTGTGCTGGCACCGACCGGGATGTTTCTTGACACGTCATCATTTCTCTTGCGTTTAGTGCCCGCCGTGGTGGGAGAGCGAGGTGTTTTGTTACTCTTCTTCCTCCCGTCTTCCCGAACGTACTCCTGGATCTCCATAGCCTTCTCCAAGCAAGCCGGTTTGATATGGTCGGGAAGTAACCGTGGGACGTCCGAGTACAGCTCCAGTTGCTCGCCACGCACAATCGTCTTTTGTACCTCCTTGTATGTGTCCTTTGCTTTATCGAGGTTCATCTCTTCCCTGTGCTCAGCGAGAAGGACGTGAACCACACCCGCCCGCTTACGACCAGTGCGTCCAAGACGTTGAAGCTGCGAACAAGATCGGCGGTTGAGTAATCTCACACCTGGAAGATTGATAATTTCATACCATACGAATCGGGGTTTTCTGAGCATCGTAGCACACGATCAAGTCGACCTCTCCAATGTCCAACCCTTCTTCGCCGATAGAAGTCGCCACTAGAACGTTCAACTCGCCTTCCTTGAATCTTTTGATGATCTACCGATGGTGGTGTGAGTAAGGCAAAGTCTGTAATGTCGAATAAGAGGGAAAAATGTACATCCAGTTGATCCTTTTGAGCAAGGCCCCTTTTACCCTGTTTATCGATCCCTTGCCCAATGAATTTATGCGCCCGAAGTAACGATCCATTGGAGTTCAATGCCTCAACAATCTCATCAACAGCCTCCCGGAAAGTTACGAACACCATGGCCTTCGTCTCGTCACCAATATGTTGTTCAAAATGCTCGATGACTAGCGTCTTCAAGCGATCCATCTTTGGATGGATGGAGAACCCCTGAGCCCTTTGGGTGTCAAGTTCACGCAGAACAGCTTGGAACATGGGATCATCGCGCATTGACTTCTTTCTTGATGCGGCGGCCTTTGCTGCACCAGTAGCAGCCTCTTGTTCCTCATCACGAGCGAGGTCATGCATATAAGTGTGGCACATCCCTAAGGTACCCTCGATCTATAACGCAAGTCAGACATAACGTGGATATTCTGTGGAGGAGAGAACGAACCAAGTAGCCCATTGCTCGCGCCAGGATTGAAATCCTCGACAAAGGCGCATAGGCCCACTTCTGGTCCTTTTCGAGTTTACTCATACGCGCTTGTGCTGAGTATGGATGAAGCTTGACAGGGTCTGGATTTCCCCACATAATACCCCGCTGCCTTAGAGGTTTCATATCCTTCTGGAGGGCGCTGAGTTTCGTCGTGCTACGAAATTATAAGCTGTACGTACGTCCATCAACGCGGCGAGCAGATCTTTGACTTTGTTGACCTCGTCAGTCATACCGATGATATGCTGCTCGATTTTCTGTGGAGAGGAATTGTCATAATTAGTCTTGAGAATGGAGGAGGATCAGCCCTTGCCTTGTGGTGGATGTACTGCTTTAGATCCAAACTGTTCTCGTCTCGAATTTCAATATGACTGATGTGCAGACCATCAATGAGGTTCTGGACGGCGTCAGGATTTCCTCCAGGAGTCGCGGTTAGAGCGAGAATTCGGAAATGAGGATTCTTTGCCATAAGGAATCGGACAACTTGATTATAAGCGTAGTCACCGGTGGCCCGATGTGCCTCATCTGCCGAAGGGATTAAGAAGGCCATATTGTGATTCACGAGCGGACATACCGATCACCAGGAGAACGATGTCGCGTACATCGCAGTTTTCCGAGGTCAAGTCATTGACGAGGGTCTGTGGTGTCATGTAGAAGACGCGCTTTTCTCTCCACTGGGAAGTCGTCGATGTGAATGCATCCTACGTCATGAATGGACGACGAATTTACCAATCGACCTCGTGCGGGCTTCGCTATCTGACCGGTCAGCTCTGCGGCGTCAATTCCCGGTATTCCACACGTTTGGTGGCATGCTTCAACCTGCTGAGCCACAAGAGGTTTCGTAGGAGCGACGAATACAACCTTCCCTTCAGGGAACCAACGGTAATCTATTCCGCGTTGAGCCAATCTTTAATACGATGTAGAGTTCGAAATTACAGTTCAACATTATCACCCCAGCAATGAAGGTCTTTCCAAGACCTGTTGGGAGTGCGACGATCGTGTTGTCGAATAGACAGTGTTTCACAATGTTGTACTGATAGTCGCGCTTTGGCCGATTCAAGGGATATATCCAATGCTTGGCTTCCAGAAGGTCGGGTACCAGCTTCATTGGAGGAGGCTAAACACCAGGAAGTGATGTGAGTAATGCGGTAGACTGGGGTTTGACAGTACACATACTGGGCTGAGAACACGTCAGATTCAGGTAGGGTATTATAAAGTATAGCATATTAGTGGAAGAGATAGTAACGTACCCCACTAAACAAAAGTTTAGTGAAAGCAGCCAAGGTGAAGAGGTGGATGACGCACCAGGAACGAAAGGTGCAGGAAACTGCTCGAACTCCACTTCCTCCTCTACCGGATCATCATCGTCCCAAGAGGCTTTCGCTATGCCTTTGCCCTTCGCCTTCCCCGACTTCAATCCAGTTTTGGCGAACTGTGTCTGGTCCCAAACCTTCGTCTTGGGGGCCTGTTGTCCAAATGGGTTGCGGGGCGCCGACTTGGTGCGCTGCAGCTGTGTTCGGGAGGAAAAGGGGGTCGCATTTGGCGGAAGAATGTCGCCCAAGAGTGTCGTTTGATACGTAGCCGACTTGGTCCTGCTCAACGGGGCAGCCATAGGCTTTGCCTTGCCAATATACGCGTCTTGAACAAAGTCGTCGATTCTTTCCAGCTCGCTCTCGTCTATGTCAAGCGTCAGGTCGTAATACGAGTCATCGTCTCGAGTAAGTGATGGTGGGTTGCGAGACGGTGCTGGTTTCAGGGCCTGAGCCTGGGGTCTGGGTGGAGACGCGAGGGCTGCTGCCTCGATGGCGTCTAGCTCCTCGAGAACCGCATCGTCCAGGTCTTCGCCGTCGAAGTAGTCGTCCGAGCTCATCCGGGATAAGAAAGTTGAGGGGACACAAGGATGGGTAATGGTAATAATATTGACATTCAAGTTCAAGTTGTTCGAACCGCGTCGCGATCACGTGTGCCACAATGACCATCAGCGCCGCCCGCGCACTGCGCGCAGCGCAGGGGCATTGCTACTTATCTCGGGGGGTTGAAGTAGATTTACTGAAGAAGTAAATCTGGATTCATCACCGCTACCCACTGAACCGCTGTAGTACATGTCTCTGACAGGCAGAAGACTGAGAGAAGGCTGAGTGCTTAGGCCTAATTATAAGCTTGTCTGCATTGCGCCATAAAGAATCGAAGAAAAAGGCCATTGAGCACCAAAAGCTGCAGGATTGCATGTGTTCCATAGGCTTGGGTAGGTGCTCATCTGGACGTGGTGACGATATGGTGCAACACAGTAAGACATATGTACAATGAAATAGGCGTGGTGTACTGCATGCAAGAGATTTCAAGCAGTGTTCGGTTCTACCCACTACGGGGTAGGGGTACTTTACCCGGGTAGAGGGTAATTACGGGTAGGGGTAGCCAAACTGACTCAAAA